>JACXGM010032698.1:0-12584 GCA_016801145.1 Umbra pygmaea | reverse complement strand
AGGGTTTCTGATGCACCTTCAACAAAAATACAGCATGAGAGGACGAGGGTTTCTGATTTACCTTTAACAAAATTACAACATGAGAGGACGAGGGTTTCTGATGCACCTTTAACAAAACTACATCATGAGAGGACAAGGGTTTCTGATGCACCTTTAACAGAACTATAGCATGAGAGGACGAGGGTTTCATGCACCTTTAACAAAAGTACAGCATGAGAGGACAAGGGTTTCTGATGCACCTTTAACAGAACTACATCATGAGAGGACGAGGGTTTCTGATGCACCTTTAACTAAACTACAGCATGAGAGGACGAGGGTTTCATGCACCTTTAACAAAACTACAGCATGAGAGGACGAGGGTTTCTGATGCACCTTTAACAAAACTACATCATGAGAGGACGAGGGTTTCTGATGTACCTTTAACTAAACTACAACATGAGAGGACGAGGGTTTCTGATGCACCTGCAAAAAACAGACAAACAGTTCGACTGTGTGACTCTGAACCACTCAGATGATGCCAGCTATTTAAATATGTTAATGCCCTGAACTAACCACAGATGGTCAACCTGCTCCTGCATGCAAAGTGGGGAATATGCAATGTTGCTACCATTAAATACAGTAGGGGGTGTTAGAGGGCAAGTTAGTTTGTCTTGCTCAGATTTGTTTCTCTTGACCACCAAAAAAAAAATTGCCACTTTGTTTTGCTACTCAAAACGTTTCACCTAAATATTAAACGACTGGTAGGCTGTTCTATAAATCAATACATGTCACCTAAATATTAAACGACTGGTAGGCTGTTCCATAACTCAACACGTGTCCCCTTAATATCAAACGACTGGTTGTAACATTCCGTCCGTTGGTGTACTGAGATGATTTTGCAGGAAATCAATAGCGTTTATTCACGAAAACACTAGTACTAAGAAAAAATGCCACGAGGGACTGAAAAGGAGGACATCAACACGGAACGCTACATATGACATTGAACGACAGGGTGTACATGGAAACAGGAGGGCTAAATACTAAATCACAAATGACAAACACTAGACACCTGGCACTGATGTCACAAATTAGACCTAACTCAAAACAATACATGAAACAGCCACAAGAGGGAGCCAAAACATAACAACACTGCACATAAGACACACACCAGGGAGGAAGCTAAACCAAACACAGGGCAGGAACTACAAAGGACACATGAGGGAATATCCAGACTAACATAACCACCGTGTAAAACACTAAATACAACAAGGGAGACATATACACAAGAGACATTAAGATAACTAAAAGGAGTCCTTATCCCAGCCCTTCCAGGGCTGGATGTGACACTGGTAGGCTGTTATATTACTCAACACATGTCACCTGAATATTAAACGACTGGTAGGCTGTTCTATAACTCAACACATGTCACCTAAATATTAAACGACTGGTAGGCTGTTCTATTACTCAACACATGTCACCTAAATATTAAACGACTGGTAGGCTGTTCCATAACTCAACATGTGTCCCCTTAATATCAAACGACTGGTAGGCTGTTCTATTACTCGGAACACATGTCACCTAAATATTAAATGACTGGTAGGCTGTTCCATAACTCAACATGTGTCCCCTTAATATCAAAGACTGGTAGGCTGTTCTATTACTCGGAACACATGTCACCTAAATATTAATCGACTGGTAGGCTGTTCTATAACTCAACACATGTCACCTAAATATTAAACGACTGGTAGGCTGTTCTATTACTCAACACATGTCACCTAAATATTAAACGACTGGTAGGCTGTTCTATAACTCAACACATGTCACCTAAATATTAAATGACTGGTAGGCTGTTCCATAACTCAACATGTGTCCCCTTAATATCAAATGACTGGTAGGCTGTTCTATTATTCGGATCACATGTCACCTAAATATTAAATGACTGGTAGGGTGTTCCATAACTCAACATGTGTCACCTAAATATTAAACGACTGGTAGGCTGTTCCATAACTCAACACGTGTCACCTAAATATCAAACCAATGTTAGGCTGTTCTATTACTCAACATGTATCACCTAAATATCAAACGATGGGCAGAATGTTTGGGAACATCAGAATGCATTGAGAAGGTGCTTATAGTGATTGTCGTGTCGTTAACCTGACTGGCACAATGATTTTGAGGTATTTAGGTGTCTGGAGTTATAAGTCACTTATAAATGACTTATAACTCCTGGGGTCTTTGTAATGTAGTGGTCTAAGTCGCTGCATTACAGGACAGTCTAAATCATGATTGTCAGTGATTCGAGCCTGATTGTGGGTTTTCTGACTTTCCCTGGATCTCCAGCACAAGGCAGAGCAAATTGGCATAGCACTAACCGTGATTTGGGTTAGATAAGTCAGATATTCTATCCCGCCACATCGCTCTCCAGCGGCCCTCTGTGTGCAGATCGGGTGCCTGTAAATGAAAATGCAGAAGTGTAGTTAGTGAACGCAATTATCCCGCACCTGATCGGACTAAAGGCTTCCATGTTGGATGAGCAGTGCAAAAACAATCGGCGACTGGGTGACATGTGGTTGAATTAACCATGTGAGCGCCCCTTGCCATCCCACAGATCAGTACAAGGGGTTGCGGAGCTGTCGACAAGGCAGGATTAGTGGGAATTGGTAAGGGAGGAAAATGCGGCCTCTCCCTGTTGTTTCATGGGGTGTGGGAGGTGTATGGCACTATTTGTTTTGCTGACTGACCAGCACAGACCCGTGCCTAAAAATGTCTGTTGCCAAAAACCTGATGGCAGGAACACTGGAAGGTTTGCCTTTGAAAGTGTGGGTCTATAATATACCTTAAAACATATCTAAAATATGTTTTTTGGAAATGGTATTGATCATTGATATAACATACAGTATATTGACAAATGAGACTGAATTTATTCATGGACAATGAGATATTTTTATTACTCACAAATTTAAGCAATTAATAAGCATTGTACCCACCTGTATATTTTCCCAAATAACTAGGCTTTAAAATGCAGTGACCTCATTAATGTACAAAGCATGACGACCTGAGACGAACTGCACAGGATGTGATGTTGCTTCAACCCAAGAGATACGTAACTCTACTACCGCCAACCACCAGACAAAACCAGGCCTTCTTCAGTTAGGCTAGGAAACGTGGTCCTGAAGTAAAAACATTCACCAGCAGACAACTCTAGGACTTCCTTCCTGTAATAGATAGCATCACAGTCAGCCAGAAATACAGCCAGCTGCAGCTCTATGCATTACGATCTGATGGAGATAAGATCCAGTCTGCACCCCAAATGACTCCCTAACCTTAGGGAGTGCGCCATTTTATCAGGGGGCCCTGAACAGAAAGGAGTACTCCCTGTAGTGACTAGTACGCATTTTGGGAGAAAGTCATAGAAGAGGTTTTTGTTGAGGGGGACTGGGATTCTGTGTAACTGTGCTGACTGACACCACACAGGTATACAGCACTGTCCTCTGTCGTGAGCTGGCTGATAGTCAGAGAAACCCGTTCTGCTGCATTACCTTTCAGACTGAGTTTGTCAGTGAAACCAGGCTCAATGTTTTCCTCCGTAACAAACATATGTCCTAACTGTGTGAGCTGTCTACTCTGAGACTGCCGGTACCAAAGGATGACATTGAAGTTTGATTTATTGTGTGAACATTCAATGTCCACAGCTTCTCCTCTGTTGCGGATCCAGGCAGATGGAATCTGGACTATTGTGGTGACTGAAGGACCTGGAAATAGATAGTGGTGAGCAAGAGAGACATGCAACAATGGAAGAATGGAATAGTAGTAAATTAATAAGCACTTTAGGTTTGGATGAGTTCACGCGTTTCTTGAAATTCCTAATTATGATCAAAATGACCAGGTTAAGGGAGTTTATAACTAACCAGTGAGCCATGAAATTATTAGAAAGAGTAAAAAATGATTAATTATGGTGACTAGTTAGTTATAAACTCCATTTACTTGCTCATTTTTGTTTTATTTAGTAACTTTCCTAAATGAGTGAACCCAGCAGTGTTACTTAAGTGACTTTTTAAGAAACTGAATGACATACCAAAGAATCAAATTAGAATAAACTATCTGAATGTTTGTATTTTCTCTCTTTTGCCTACATGTTTTATAATAACATTGAACACGAACACGATGCTCTGTCATACCTGTTAGCCAGAGTAGTGAAGACAACGTCAGGATAAAACATGTCAGCATGTTGACCAAAACGACCTGCATCAAAACAAAGCAGCAGGAAGGACGACTTTACTGTTAGTGTCAGTGCTACCGTAACCATGACACTAACAGACAAGACCTGCTAGTGGGCGGAGTTAGTCTCTGCTTATTAGTATGAATATGGGCGGGGCTAATCCTATAGGAGTTCAAAATGAATGGAAATGCTTGGAACCTCAAATATCTGAAATTTTACTTTTAAACTGAAACTATCTGAAATAGCTACAGAACTAAACTCCATTTACCTCTTTACTGAACTGACACAATATGTGTGTTGTAATGTCAGTTGTTCAGAAAGGAAAGCACACACTGATGGTTATACCTGCTTTTAAAGTGCTCTGTCTGAAGTACAGCTTACGAGGTTTTAGCTTAATAAGGAGAGTACATTGTACGTGAGCTTTAGCTAGCTATTTGTTCCCTCAACCTTTCATTAATAGCAGGTGGGCAGACCTCAACACGTTTGTACAGTTTGAACTGCCGAGTATTTGCATTTGCTCCATAGTAAGAATGGGGGGGCAGCTAGGTTTTTGTAGATGAATGAAGCCATCTAGAGCCTCGTAGGCTGGAAGCACAGTAATACACAGCACCGTCTTCACGATGTCGCAGAGCTTTAAAAGACAGATTAGACCACGTCTGACCACTTCCACTAATGAATACGTGGCCTTTGAAGGCATCCTCAGTGTTCTCATTGGATAGATAAACATGTCCAATGAGCTCCAGGGCAGCGTAACCTATGACCTGTTTGTACCACAGAATCATGGTGTGTCCACTGTTACCGTGGCTGCAGGAGAGGTTGACTGTACCAGCAGGTCTTTCTATCTGTGCGGACGGACTCTGGTTAACTGTGCTACTGAATGACAGACCTGGAGATAAAACAGAGAAAACATTTCTAACTGAACCTGTTCTCTATTGTACTCCACTGAATGTCATTGTGGAGAATACATATACAATTAATCAATAAAATATGGTTGTATTACCTGTGAGCCCCAGCAATACAAATGTAGGTAAGATAAGATATGTGGTCATGGTGACTCTTTAGTAGGAGAACCGATTCATGACTGCTATACCAACCAGTCTGTAATATAGAGTTGAGCCACACTGCCACTGTCAGGTGATTTGTAGATCAGTTTTTCTGCAGTCAACCAAGCCATCTGTATAAAGATGGGAGAAACAGGAAATGACATCAAAACCTTGCTGACTTGCAATAGAACAGCTCATGAGTTGTTTTTTACCCTAAATGCAGAATTTCTCCTTCAAGTATTAGAAGTAAATATTAGAGTACCAAGGTTATATTCGTACTATTTGGATAATGACTAGGGTTAGCCTAGTGTTTAGGTTCAGGGCTAAGGGATTTGGAGCACAGAAAAATCAAGATGTTAGTGTAAAAAAAAACACTGTGACAAGAGGACCCTCAGTATCATGTCACCGCCTGGATTATAGTTGCCTGGATTATAGTTGCTGGATTATAGTTGCTGGATTATAGTTGCTGGATTATAGTTGCTGGATTATAGTTGCTGGATTATAGTTGCCTGGATTATAGTTGCCTGGATTATATTGCCTGGATTATAGTTGCCTGGATTATAGTTGCTGGATTATAGTTGCTGGATTATAGTTGCCTGGATTATAGTTGCCTGGATTATATTGCCTGGATTATAGTTGCCTGGATTATAGTTGCTGGATTATAGTTGCCTGGATTATATTGCCTGGATTATAGTTGCCTGGATTATAGTTGCCTGGATTATAGTTGCCTGGATTATAGTTGCTGGATTATAGTTGCTGGATTATAGTTGCCTGGATTATAGTTGCCTGGATTATATTGCCTGGATTATAGTTGCTGGATTATAGTTGCTGGATTATAGTTGCCTGGATTATAGTTGCTGGATTATAGTTGCCTGGATTATAGTTGCCTGGATTATAGTTGCTGGATTATAGTTGCTGGATTATAGTTGCTGGATTATAGTTGCCTGGATTATTGTTGCTGGATTATAGTTGCTGGATTATAGTTGCTGGATTATAGTTGCTGGATTATAGTTGCTGGATTATAGTTGCTGGATTATAGTTGCTGGATTATAGTTGCCTGGATTATAGTTGTTGGATTATAATTGCCTGGATTATAGTTGCTGGATTATAGTTTATTGTCAGGCTCTTTCAGTATTGCAGTAGAGGTCTGGGTGAATTTGTATGTTTTTGACAGCACTGAGGAAAAAAAAGCATCAGCATTAACCACATTTTTGTGTATAATGGAGGTATGAGATCAACATTCTCCATGCAGTCAGGATGTTTATACTGGGTGGTTCTGAAATATTGGTCTCCACAAAGTTTGCTGCTTCAGTTTTCTTAGATCTTTTTGTCAGTAGTTACTATCGTACACTGAATTATATATATACAAGCATTATAAGTGTCAAAGGCTTTTATTGACAATTACATTAAGTTTATGCCCTTCTTTTTCAAAACCTCAGCAATCTCCCTGGCATGCTTGTCAATTAACATCTGGGCCACATCTTGACAGATGGCTGCCCATTTTTGCATGATCAGTGCTTGGAGTTTGTCAAAATTTGTGGGTTTTGTATGTCAATCTGCCTCTTGAGGATCGACCACAAGTTCTAAATGGGATTAAGGTCTTGGGAGTTTCCTGACCATGTACTTAAACTGTCAATATTTTGTTCCCAGAGCCACTTAGATATCACGTTTGCCTCATGGCAAGGAGCTCTATCATGTTGAAAAAGGCATTGGTCAATGGAGGATGTGTTGGTACCATTCTTTATTCATGGCTGTGTTCTTAGGCAAAATTGGCAGTGAGCCCACTGTCTTGGCTGAGAAACAACCCCACACATGAATGGTCTCAGGATGCTTTACTGTTGACATGACACAGGACTGATGGTAGTGCTTACCTTGTCTTCTCCAAACAATCGAAAGGGGATTTATCAGAAAAAATTACTTTACTCCAGTCCTCAACAGTCCAATCCCTGTACATTTTGCAAAATATTAGTCTGTCCCTGATGTTTTTTCAGAGAGAAGTGGCTTCTTTGCTGCCCTTCTTGACACCAGGCTTTCCTCCAAAAGTATTCGCCTCACTGTGCGTGCAGATGCACTCACACCTGCCTGCTGCCATTCCTGAGCAAGCTCTGCACTGGTGGTGCCCTGATCCCACATCTGAATCCACTTGGTTCGGGTTCTGGTGCTTGCTGGACTTTCTTGGGCGCCCTGACGCCTTCTTCACAATAATTTAACCACTCTCCTTGAAGTTCTCGATGATCCATGTTTGACAGAGGAAGAACAATGATTTCATGCACCACCATCCTATTAAAGCTTCATTGCAATTCATCTGATCACTCTTCATGACATTCTTGAGTATTTGCAAATTACCATCATCAACACTGAGACTGCAGACTGTGTGAAAAGTTGTATTTGTGTCAATCTCAAAATGTTTGGCTACAACTGTACTACAGTTGTAGAATGAAGGCTCAGACAGGGTTTTAGTAGAGGAGAGAGGACAGTCTACATCACGGTGTTTACTGGCTCCACAGTAATACACAGCACTGTCTTCAGGTTGTCTCAGACTAGGGATATCAAGATAGGCCTCTTTCCCACCATCTCCACTAATGTTGAAGAGATTTTTAAAGGTTTTTTAAATCCATGCTTATTGACTGTCTATATGCATAACCAATTAGTTTCATATCATTGTCTCCTGTAGACTGTTGGTACCATAGAATCACATAGTAGTCAAGTACATTATGACTACAGGTGAGTTTAACATTT
Source organism: Umbra pygmaea (assembly GCA_016801145.1). Taxonomy (NCBI): domain Eukaryota; kingdom Metazoa; phylum Chordata; class Actinopteri; order Esociformes; family Umbridae; genus Umbra; species Umbra pygmaea. The sequence continues at coordinate 4,604 of JACXGM010032698.1, read as the reverse complement.
CCTCCAGGTTCCTTTATTAGTGATACAGGGGTCTGATGAACCTTACTGCTCAGTGACTCGCCTGTTGACAAAAGAGAGTAAGACCTTGGAATAAGAAGACAATATATTTTTTTATGTCTAAGGCATATCTTCAAGAGTGATGTAATACCTTCCACCCAGACTGGTAAAGCCGCCAGGTAAAGTAGAACTCTGAACATGGTGATGAATGTGATGATGACCAGAAGAGAAGAGATGTGATGAAGATCTGAGGTAAAAGAAGGATGATGAGTAGAAAAGTATCATGAAACTGAGGTGAATAGAGAGAGATTTTGTCACCAACAAACCTTTCCTAAAGGTTGTAGTTAAAGGGAGTGTCCATCTGTATTGTAAAGCTCAAAGGTTCTGAATGGTTCTGATGACTGTATGATGATGAGAATAAAAACATCACATATTATTAGAGTTAGAGCTCCCCCTACAGTACATAATGAGACCTGCTCTGTAGATATTACATTATATCCTATCAAAACACTGACTGGGGTTTTTGTGCAGCTCTACACATCATCTGTATCACTGTGTTGACTCACAGCACAGAAGTACATTCCACTGTCTCCTGCCTCTAACTTCTTCACTGTGAAAGATCCACTCTCAACTACAGTCTTGTTGGTAGAGTATTTGTCTTCAGTGAAATCCCCATAATATTCAGGTTTGGAAGTAGTAGAATATACTACCTGCTTCATTCCCTGTCCTGGAAGTTGTCTGTACCAGTACATCTGGTAGTACGCAGCTCCTTTATTGTGAGAACAGTTTATCTGAGCAGAAAGACCCTTCTGTTCAAATTTAATGGAGGGGTTCTGAGTAACATCATTTCCATCAACGAGACCTGTGATTATGAAGTCAGAACAAGATCTCATTTTAATTTCAGTTCTAAATAGGTAGATATAAAAAAATACACTGCTAGGATTAAGAATGTAAATTATCTTGTAACATTTCTAAGTTCCTTTATCTTTCCTAAGTAACTTTCAAAAGGACCGATGACAAGGATCTTCCTGTTGGGATAGTTAAAGAAAACCTTTTGCAAACCTAGAACTATTAGGTAACATAGAGGTGCACTACAGCAGAGGGTTACATTTAACTGAAAGATTTAACTGATGAAATCTGTTCATAACTCATACAATCATACCTGAGGTCCAGAGTAGTGAGACAGAGAATGTGATGAGTGTGATCATCATGTGAGATCAGTGATGGGAATAACGGCGTTATAAATAAAAGGCGTTACTAACGGCGTTACTTTTTTCAGTAACGAGTAGTCAAACAAATGACTATTTCCCCTGTTACAACGCCGTTACAGTTACTGACAATAAAATGCGGCGGAACTTTAATTAAGCTTAATGAAGCGATTTTCATCTGCTGCTTTCTCTCTGCAGGACCTGCTAAGTTTTTTTTCTCTGGTGTGTGTGTGTCAGGGGGGGTGATAGACAACCACAACTGATGATGATTGGCTTAGAGTACATTTCCATCGTTTGCCAACTGTTCAGTTCACACACACGCAGAGACAGACAGTCGCACACACCAACCGCCAGGAGTCAGAGTGATGGCAAGTCCAACGAGTTCAAAGGTAGCTTTCGTGAACTGTAAATATAATAAGCACTACTTTTCCCTCGTTGAGGTGAAAGGCAAGAATGTTTATGTAATGTGCAGTTTGTGCACAGGAAGAAAGACACTCCACGTCGGTGGCAAGTAATTCGAATCTAATGAAGCACCTCACATCGTCACTTGCCGCCACAAACTAGTGGACAAGAATGCAGCTGATAACGTGAGCTCCGCTACAAAAGGAGATGGAGCCACAACATCAGAGCAACTTAAACTAGATTTTTATCCACCTCCGCAAACTCTTATAACTCAGATTAATATTTGATTCTATTTAGTGTCCATTTCATTCATTTAACATATTTAATATTGGGGGCTTCCAAGTTATTTGACATACTTGATTTTTTATTTTTTTAGTAATGCAATAATTACTTTCCCAGGGAATTAGTTACTTTTATAATGATGTAACTCAGTTACTAACCCAGTTACTCTTTGTAAGAAGTAACTAGTAACTTAAGCTAATTATTTTTTTAAAGTAGTGTGACCAACACCGATGTGGAGAGAAACAGATCAGTTAGAGAGAGAAACAGATCAGTTAGAGAGAGAAACAGATCAGTCAGAGAGAGAAACAGATCAGTTAGAGAGAGAAACAGATCAGTTAGAGAGAGAAACAGATCAGTTAGAGAGAGAAACAGATCAGTTAGAGAGAGAAACAGATCAGTCAGAGAGAGAAACAGATCAGTCAGAGAGAGAAACAGATCAGTTAGAGAGAGAAACAGATCAGTTAGAGAAGCAGATCAGTTAGAGAGAGAAACAAATCAGTTAGAGAGAGAAACAGATCAGTTAGAGAAGCAGATCAGTTAGAGAGAGAAACATATCAGTTAGAGAGAAACAGACCAGTTAGAGAGAGTAATATAGATCAGTCAGAGAAACAGGCAAACCTGGCTGCCCAGAGAAGTCAGGCTGAGTTCACTGCTCCCAGAGAGAGGTGGAGTCAGAGAGAGGTGGAGTCAGAGAGAGGTGGAGTCAGAGAGAGGTGGAGTCAGAGAGAGGTGGAGTCAGAGAGAGGTGGAGTCAGAGATGCATATCCTGTTACACTGTGACAAATAAAATTAGTTAAGAGAAACACTATTCACCAAAATTAACACCCAGTACATTGAATAAAAAAAAACAAGATAGCCATTTATTTTTATTTCATCTGTGCCCTCACAACTAGCATTATAAGGTAATTATCAGTTTGCACTAAAACTGGGCACATTTGATTAGCATGAAAGCATATACCAGAGAACAGTAGACTCGGTACCAATGTGTTATTAACCCCAATGTTCATTTTGCCCTGGAGTTGTCCTTTAACTGTGGGTCCTTATGTAGACAGGTGTGTGCCTCTCCAAATAATGTCCAATCAACTTAATTTACCACAAGTGGACTCCAATCAGGTTGTGGAAACATCTCAAGGATGATCAGTGGAAACATGATGCACCTGAGCTCAGTTTTGAGTGTCATGGAAAAGGCAGTGAATACTTATGCTTTTTTGTTTTTTATACATTTGATAAGATTTCAAACACACTTCTTTCACATTGTCATTATGGGAAATTGTTTATAGAATTTTGAGGGAAATAATGAATTTAATCAATTTCCGAACAAGGGTGTAACAAAACAAAATGTGTGTCCTCCTGCTACATTCTGAGAGGTAACCAATGATTTTCTAGACTGTAATTTCAATGTTAATCATATTGTTACTGATATCATACATTATTTAAATTCTAGAGTCCTCTCATTTTATGGACCCCTAAATCATCACCTTCTAAACCCATGTTTCTAACCAGATATTTGTAGATCCATTTCTGACAACTGTTCATGTATATTTAATTGATTAACTGATAAATGTAATATTGCCTGTCTCTTATTAGTTTGCACTGATCCTCTGCTACATTGTCTGACCCACCTGGCCTCTCCAGTGAGGTAACCTCCTTTATCATTACTCAATGCCTCGGATCACCACCACAGGTTAATAAGCCTCCAATTTCTCTGTCTGCTCTCAATGCTCTAAATATATTTTACTATGCCCCAAAATATTCTCCACTTTTTTACCTCCCCAACTGCACTAAACGACCAGTTTTTAAAGCCATTACCAGATCGATCATCCTATTCCTGCTCTGTTCCTCAGGGGATGTGGAGTCGAACCCAGGTCCACTAGCCCCTTCTGTTACCCCAACCCCTCAGGTACTACCATATAATAATTTTTGCAACCGTAAAAGCCTTGGTTTTATGCATGTTAACATAAGGAGCCTACTTCCTAAAATAGACTTATTCAGTGCTTTAGCACAATCAGCTAACCCCGACATTCTAGCCGTTTCTGAAACCTGGCTCAAAAAATCTATCAATAATTCTGAAATAACCATCCCGAACTATAATATCTTCAGTCAAGATAGAACCACCAAAGGAGGGGGAGTGGCCATGTTCTGTAAGGATACACTACAGTGCTCGGTAATTCTATCAAAGTCTTTGCCCAAACAGTTTGAACTTCTAGTTTTAAAAATTAACCTCTCCAAAAATAAGTCCTTTACTATTGCTGCCTGTAACAGACCCCCCTCAGCCCCCAGCTGTGCTCTAGATAACCTATGTCAACTACTTGCCCCTTATTTGTCCTCTGAGTTCCTATTATTAGGTGATTTAAACTGGGACATGCTAAATATCCCCTCTAACCTACAATCAAAATTTGATGCCCTTAACCTGATGCAAATTATCAATTATCTATGAGCCTACAAGATACAACCTAAATAATATGAATAAGGGAACCCTTATTGACATAATTTTAACTAACATGCCCTCGAAATAAACCCCTGCTGTCTTCAGCCAGGACCTCAGTGATCACTGCCTCATAGCGTGCATTCGTAATGGGTCTGTAGTCAAACTACCTCCGGTCATTACGGTAAAACGCTCTCTGAAACACTTTAGTGAACAGGCCTTCCTAGCTGACCTAGCCCGAATACCCTGGAAGGATATTGACCTTATCCCAACAGTTGAGGACGCCTGGA
>JACXGM010032697.1:0-12541 GCA_016801145.1 Umbra pygmaea | reverse complement strand
CATAGGACATCATCCTGCATAAAACAACAATTTTTGGAGTTGGAATTTAGCTGGGTTTTAAAAACGTATAGAAATCTAGTTAGAAATGAGTATAGCATTTTGATGTTGACTTGTTTGTATGGCCTCCAAACTTTGCACACTGGTCCAGGAGCCCTGGGGGCTTGAAAATAAGTAATAAAAAGCCTTATTCATTATAGTTAACATGCTTTTACACATAAAAAACAACAAAATATACATACGTTCTTTAGTTTTTTGGGATAAATATTTAATAAAACATAAAATTCAGTGACCCAGGATGTTGGATTTCATTCATCCATGTTGTAGCCATGGGTCTGCTGAGTCCAGAACCATAAGGCACTTCACTGTAGGTCAAAGTATGACCTTTCTAGAGGCTAAAAAGTCAACTATATGCCAGGCGGACCTAAAACCTTTTAGACCTTGAAGGGTTAAATTGTCCCAGGTTTTCAAAACTGTCTTTTGTGAAATGGTTCGAGCAAATAAATAGCTGAGTGTCGAACTTCACCGGGATCTTGTTAGACAAACATCAGTCTTGCGCGTCGAGTGTTTGGTTCCTTGGGAAGACTATAAGTGTCACCATTCTCTGTACAGCCTGGAACATTACTACCATGGTTCATTTTGAAAATTCCTGAAAAAAAATCCTTTACTATTTATAAGTACAAAGAGCAGCGCGCAGCTAAACTAGCATTCAGATTCGTGACCGACAGTACATTCGTGTTGTTGAGCCAGAATACCAGTGGGCTGGTCCGTATGTAAAATTTAGGGTGTGACAAAGTTACAGACCAGACCCAAATAAGGTGGAGCCACCGAGTGGCTTTTTGAGATTCGCCCGTTTTACAGAGGCAGTTTCAAGTTGTGGGATTTGCATAGCAAAGAGGTGTCAATGGGACTTTGAGGTTTACTGTATGTCTATTTTACCCACCGAACTATCGTTATTCAACTTTGACAAGGTAAACTCGGATTTGCGTTCTATCACCCCTTTAATGCATTGGATCGAGCGCTATTATTTTGAAAAACAAAATCTGCATTCGTGTTACTAGCTGAAAAAAAGGAACTCTTCTTTTTGGGAAGCGTTGTGATTGGAGATCGACAGCCATTCACAATTTACCTTTTTTAATTATCTGATTGGTTGATTTTGTGGCACATTCGTATCAATGTTGCAAGTTGACCGAGCGTGTGTGTCAAGACTTGAGTGCGCACAGAGTAAAGAGGTTGAGAGAGCGGGAGACTCGACCGGAGCGCAACATTTATGAGAGGCCATATAGGCAATAATTCATACTTGGTCTCACATACAACACCATAGCCTCACATATATACCATTATACTCTCACATATATACCATTAAACTCTCACATAGATACCATTATACTCTCACATATATACCATTATACTCTCACATATACATGTAAAACATTATACTCTCACATAGATACCATCATACTCTCACATAGATACCATCATACTCTCACATAGATACCATCATACTCTCACATAGATACCATCATGCTCTCACATATATACCATTATACTCTCACATAGATACCATTATACTCTCACATAGATACCATTAAACTCTCACATAGATACCATCATACTCTCACATAGATACCATCATACTCTCACATAGATACCATCATGCTCTCACATATATACCATCATACTCTCACATAGATACCATCATACTCTCACATAAATACCATTAAACTCTCATACATATACCATTATACTCTCACATAGATACCATCATACTCTCACATAGATACCATCATACTCTCACATATATACCATTATACTCTCACATATATACCATTATACTCTCACATAGATACCATTATAGTCTTGCACATTAACTGGCATATCCTTTTACATGCACTGTCAAAGTTTCCTTTATTTACTAACATACTCTCTTACACAGATTGATATTCTCTCTTACAAAAATACCCTCTGCACCATCATACTAAAGTATGACAATATATGTAAGAGACAAATAATATATGTGAAACAGAATGATAGTATATGTAAGTAAGATTAATAGTCTGTGTGAATAAGAATAGTTATATATAAGAACCATAATTACTGTGTAAATGTAAGAGAATAACAGGGTGTGCAAGAGAGAATACTTGCTTATGTGAGAGAGTTTGATTGAAACGGAAGGCAGTTTGATTGAAACGGAAATAGTACTGAATTTCCACCTTCCCTATCAAGACGATCCTGGCTGACATGGCAGACAGTGTGTGGCTTAATAAAGCCATTTAACTCATTAATAACATTTTGAAAACACCAAATGCTGTGGCGTCATTGTCAGATATATTGGATCAAAGACGACAGCCATCCAGGGCTATTTATAACGCTAACCTACCGCAGTGAAGATAGTTTGCGGTTTGATATTTAGATTTCGTTTGGCTGCGGTCCCGTGTCGAAGACATGCAAATAATATCTCATCTCGTTATTCATAATTTGTGAATTTGTGTGTTGGGGTCCTCCGGTCCGAATTCAGTGATTTTTATACTGACTTTTACTTTCAAATTGCCTGGGCTATAGCTTCAAAGTCGAACACTTAGAAGACTTGAACCGAGTGTCATCTTAGTGCGGTGAAGTTGGCTGGACGTTTGATATTCAGTTGATATGCGATTTTAACTTCCCCTTCGTTCCGAATCCACAACGCAATTCAGGGCAATGATGTGATCAGGGTCAAAGAAAGTGGATATTACTACAGAGTATCAAGACGAAACATCAAAACATCGAAACTACAATTATTTTCGTTAAAAAATGTATCCCGACATATAAAGCTTCATAGCACTTCATCATCTGTTGTATTGCTATGGGTTCTGTGTAAGGACCGTCGACAAATTACCGTTTTGGTAAACATCGTCTTTTAAGACATATCGTCTTTGATCCAACATTTCTGACAATGACGCCACAGCATTTGGAGTTTTCAAAATGTTATTAACGATTTCAATGGCTTTATTAAGCCACACACTGTCTGCCATGTCAGCCAGGATCGTCTTGATAGGGAAGGTGGGCCATTAGCTACATGTACCCGAAATTGTTCTAGGAACTGAGAATTCAGTACTATTTCCGTTTCAATCAAACTGCCGTCCGTTTCAATCAAACTCTCTCACATAAGTATTCTCTCTTGCACACCTTGTTTTTCTCTTACACAATAATTATGGTTCTTACATATAACTATTCTTATTTACATAGACTATTAATCTTACTTACATTTACTATCATTCTGTTTCACACATATTATTTGTCTCTCTTACATATATTGTCATGCTAGTATGATGGTGCAGAGGGTATTTTTGTGTGTGTAAGAGAGAATATCCGTCTGTGTAAGAGAGTATGATAGTAAATAAAGGAAAGTTTGACAGTGCATGTAAAAGGATATGGCAGTTAATGTGCAAGACTATAATGGTATCTATGTGAGAGTATAATGGTATATATGTGAGAGTATAATGGTATATATGTGAGAGTATGATGGTATATATGTGAGAGTATAATGGTATATATGTGAGAGTATAATGGTATATATGTGAGAGTATGATGGTATATATGTGAGAGTATGATGGTATATGTGAGGTTATGGTGTTGTATGTGAGACCAACTATGAATTATTGCCTATACGGCCTCTCATACAACATCGTATGCCTGCTCGCAGAGAACGAGTTTGCGAGAGAGCATCTGAGTAAACTGCATGAGATATAATGTAATGTGCTTGCAAAATATTGTTCTCTGTGCTCTAACCTTATAATTACTCGCTTAGGAATGAGGCACATATATAACGCCATATATATGCGAGTGAAGAATGTATGTATGTGCAAGTGTTTAGTACCACTGTATGTGCAAGTGAAGTATTCAATTTTGGCCTAGACAGCTTCTCATACACCAGAAGTATATTTAAATAACACTTGCCTGATGGCTGCTATTCTCGGCTGCTACCGCGATTTTGCGATATCCCACGAGATCACGCACAGAGCACAACATGTATTGCCTAGCGGCCGAGAGTAGCAGCTATCAGGCAAGTGTTATTTAAATATACTTATTTTGGTGTATTTACAAACTTTTCAATACCTTGTTTTATAAGTACAGAACCTATTTGTACTGCTGTAAAAGTTTGGTAACATTCCGGGCATTCTTAATGGGGTTATTTACGAGATACACCCTTGGTTCCATTAGCGCCTGCACTAAGCCATTCGGCTGATAGCTCTAACTCATCCAATGTTACGGAAAAAAGCTTATGGGGGGTTGTTATATTACTCCGAACCATCACTTTAAGGTCAGGAGACGGTGAAGGCCACTCCAGAACTTTGTTTTCTGCTGTAACAACTGAAGAGGGGACTTGGTCTTTTGTTTTGGATCATTGTCAATCTGGAAAGTCTAAGTGCATCACGTGTGATGCTTCCGGGCTGATGAATCCATATTGTCCTCCAATCATAGCCGTGGGAACATCTTTTACCAGGGGGGTGCTGGGGGGGCAGGGTCCAGCACAATGGCCCGGGGCCAGTAAGGACTAACGTCGGGCCAGTAAACAACTTATAGTCACTTGCCCGTTCGGGCCAGTGCTCAATTTTGCCATTTAAGTCTGGTATTAAAATGTTTGCTCATCATATTTGTCCCTCCCCTGCTGTAATTTTAGCTTATCTCAAAATAAAACCTGTTTGTCATGCGGTTCCTTCTCCCGCCTCTGTGTTTGTCAATACTGGTGTCGTATTTTTGACCAATAATATTTGAATGCTTGTCTGTTTTAATCAATCAAAGTGTTGTTTGCATTAGCGCAGGACTAAAAAGAATTTGATCATTTAATGAAAAATATTATGAAAGAACAGTTTATGTGGGTCGAAAATGTATGTATTGAGCACCGACACCGTTATTCAGTTATTATACTGTGGAGTGTGGACATTTGCCAAATAAAGGTGATTTCGGTAAAACAGTTTTTTATAGCTACTTTCCTTCAGATCTTTTTAGGAATTAAACAATGGCAAATAACCAAATCAGATTTGGAAAAATTACAAATATTTAATGTAAATGTATGTATAAAATAATCTTAAATATAGTCATTATATTTACTAGGCTACTTCTAAATACCTTGAATTTGCATGAAAAGGTTGATTAAATTCTTATACACGTAGCCTATACATTATTCTACATAGTTCAAAGCACCTGTATATTCAATCGCAGAAGTATAGTCTGTGAATGTAATCATCCTGTGCAAGATCCGACTAAAGTCCTCGGTGTTGGGTAAACAGTGTGAAAATAATCGGCGGCTGGGGCAACGTGGTTGGAGCTACAACGAGGTAGAATTAGAGAGCGAATTGGGAAGGGAAGAAAATCTGGAAAAATTACAAAAAAAAGATAAGAAAATTATCCTGACAATATATTTTGTTCATATTACCCAATCCTAGGACACATGTAGACTAATGCAGTAATTGTTGTGCTTTACCAACTAATGCGTCTGGGTTTACCCATTTTGGGAAGTTCATAAATAAAACCTAAATAACCAGGTAATGGGAGTTTATAACTAACTGGTTAATTAATAATTTTCTATTATTTCTATTCATATAGATCACTGTTTACTAATGAACTCCCGTTATTGGTCATTTTGTTCTTATTCAGGAACTTCACAAAACGTGTGAACTCTGCCGCATTTAGTTTGAGATGCACACAATTAACCTCTGTACAAGTGTCTCACCTACCATGTTGTGAAGAGGGGGAAATACATTAATGGATGTCGTTTTTTGGTCACACACACAGACAATTAACCCTGCATTTATGTAAAGAAACACAGATTTTTCTTTATTTTTACCAAATTTAATTTGGGCCAGTAATAATTCAGTGAGAAAAAAGTTAACGTCGGACCCTGGGGGGATGTTGCTCAATGTTTGGGGGGCACATAGAGAGTCTTACCGATAGTCCTGCTGCTAGCATCACCAACAACATCCTGCTCATTGTCTGATCCAAGTAACGTTAAACAGCTCGATGAGGTGCTGGGAGTTAGACCATCATCAACAGTCCTTCTGCTATCAGACTCCGATTCATTTTTAGGTTAGATTTTCTTTATTCTGACGGATTTGTAAATAAATCTGATATTCTACATACATATATTCTATTGTAAACTAAATTATATCTTGAATAAAGGTAGAAAATTAAAAACCTTTTGAAAAACGAAAACTTTATTTAAAGTCATATCATTTTAAATTCACGTGCTGTCAGCGGGGGGTGCTGCAGCACCCTCAGCACCCCTAGTTCCCGCGGCCATGCCTCCAATATTGTCCAATTATAACATAATGCATTCATCCTGGTCTCAATTTTGACTAAATTCCCTCTACTGCTGAAGCTCCCCCTTCACCTGACAACTATCCCTAAATAAAAGTTTTCTGCATGATCAGTTATTGTTTCCGAATATGGACAATATTTCACAAATTCCTCCAGGTGTTATGTAAAATAATCAGCACAATGTAACGTCCAGCCCTAGTGGGCTGTTATATGGCCTTCCTTTTGTTTAGTGTCTCTTGTGTTTATGTCTCCCTTGTTGCTTTCAGTGTCTATACGGTGGTTTAGTTCGTTAGATTTATTCCTCATGTGTCCTCATTGTTACTGCCCTGTGTGTGTTGTTTGGAGTTCAGGTTCCTTCCCCATGTGTGGTACATGCCTCCCTCTTGTGCCTCTGTTGTGTATTGCATGTTCTCCTTAAGTGTAGGTGACGTCAGTGTCTTTGGTGCCCAGGTGATTCCCATTGTGTCCCGTTAGTAAGTGTATTTAGGTTTAGTGTTTGGTCTTGTCTCTTGTCGGTCAATGTTTTCTGTGACGTGTTCCGTGTTGCCAGTGTATTCCTGTTTTGCCCCTCATGGCAGTTTTTGTTTACACCAGTGATTCTATTAAACCTTATCTGATTATTTGCATTCCCTTCACGCTTGTCATTCTCTGCTCTACAAGGGAAAACACCGTTACACACAGTTGTATACAATGGGTTCACTGTACTCAAATGGCCTCCATGGTCACTAGATCTCAATAAAATCAAGCCCAGTTGGGATGTGGTAGAAAGGGAGAGTCGCATCCTGGATGTGCAGCCGAGAAAAATACAACAACTGTATGATGGAGTAATGTCAATAAACCAAAATGTCTGAGGAAAGTTTCCAGAATCTTGTTGAATCTGTCACAAAGAATTAAGACAGTTCTGAAGGCAAAAGTGGGTCCAACCCGGTATTAGCAATGTGTTCCATAATGAAGTGGCTGGTGACTCTTTATCTGTACTGATGTCACTATCCATCTGTACTGATGTGCACACTTTACATGACAACATAAAATGTAATTATGTAACTCACAGTCTGCATTATCACCAATATTGGCCTCTCTCTTTTAGGGCTGATTCCGGTTTTAAGATTTGATATGGGGCACCTTGGTTAAATGGTTTGAACTTTGGAGATAAAAGCTCAACCAGTGGCAGACTGTTTATAGCCAAGGAATAACAGCACCCCTCAAGGATGTGAGAAGGCACAACCTTTAAGCTAGGTTTGTAAAAGTTCTACAGCCTGCTGTAGAATAATTTTGATCTAATGTTCTTGTGAATACATGTATATTTCCAAACCTTATTATAATTCATAAAAGATTTAAACTTTATTTTCTAATGAAATCAAACAACAAAAAGTAATTCCCTTTTCAGAGAAATGTGCAATTAAAATGAAGTTTCTATGACAAATTCTGAAAACATTATTGTGTATTAAGGCATGTTTTAAATATTTTATTAAAGCCAAAACTGATTTTATAAGAAAAAACAAAGGTTGAAAAATATGTCTGGCGCACTGTGGAATATTTTGGACTGATTTCCATGAAAATATTATTTTAAATAAATCTATCACAGGAGTGCATGATTTCACATTGCTTTAACGAATACTGTGCACTTATTTTAAACTATTTTAGCAATGTTTGCAATGGGTTTTATCTTTTTTAAATGACTGGTTTTAGAACTGTGTGTGTATTTTATTAACTGTCTGCTGTGTGATATGACTTTTGTTGTGGCACCCTCCTGATAACTGTTGAAAAATGTTAACCTATCTCATTGGATTGGCAGTAAGAAATACATTTTGAGTAACAGAACAGTGGACCAATCTGGAGTGTAGGTTCGGATGTGCAGACCCAAATTTTGCCCCGCCCAGTGTTTTTCTGCTTTTAACCAGGAAGCAGGAGAAAAATATAAAAAACAGAATAGAATGGAGAGAATGGGAAGGAAGAGGAGAAGGAAGAAACCGCACAGACAGACAGAACACGCAGTGAGACAGACAGAACACACAGTGAGACAGACAGAACACACAGTGAGACAGACAGAACACGCAGTGAGACAGACAGAGCTGGATTGGAAAAGAGCAATGGAAAGAGCACTGGACAGCAGGCAAGTACAGGTTGAGGAAGGAGATTGGGGATACCCCTGTAAAGCCACCTTGAGTCTGGAAGGCGGAATAGCAGCCAGCGACGACCCTGAAGCACGGCAACACTTGGAGCACAACGGCTGTTTCTTTCATATTGTATATTGCTACTGTATATACAAGACCCTGTGGGAGATTTTTCCTTGTAATGATAAATTAACAGAACAATAACCAATAAGTTGAAACTTTACAGTCTTTACTGTCAGCTAGATATCCTTTTCTTAGAATGTATAGAAATGATTGTTATATGTTGTTAAATATTAATATGTATTGTTTGGTCTTTCTTTAAAACTGTAGATCTCATAAACAATTTTGCAGCAAGATTGAAGTTATACAAGATATTGAGAATGATTTATGGATTTATGAAGTAACTGGTCCACTGTAAAATCTTGGAGACAAAAGGGACTGGCATTGTTGACTTAAGCTAGGATGCTTTGAAGCTCACTACATGGGGTTCTACTGTGTTTAAAATGTTAATAGTAATTGGGGTGAAAAAGAAACAAGAGACGTATTTTCTTTTTCCTGTGGTTTAGAAATGCATTTTGTCAATGATTTCATTGGTGTGTTTGGATTTGAAATGTTAGAGTTAACCAATAGGGAATGAGTGTTTACTGATATAAGGAGGACGAGAAAGGAGATTCGGTACTTCTCTCTGGGCTAAAGATGGGAAGTCAGATTTTATAACATTAAAGTCTTTTTTGCGCTAATTATCATATCTCCAGGTCTCTGAGTGCAATTATTTAATTACTAAATGTATAAAAAATATACGACAGAAATGGCGACCACGAACAGGGACCGAATAAAACTTATTTAGCCCTGTTAAAGGAGCGGAATGGAGGAGCTGAGCGAGGTTCCACAGCAATCAGTAAGTTGACTCACGTAGCATAGGAAAATTATCTGTGGAACTGTGTTCTGAGCTCACCGAACCGTAACAAAAACGGGTGAGTTTTCCGACCAAGAATTCTAATTGGATTGAGACAGAGAAATGTATTTAGAGCAAAACTGCGCATGCGTGTATATAGTGAAGAGAAGTAGAGTGCATTGTGAAGAGCAAATTGAAATACTTAGGGAGGAATGTGTGTGTAAATATCAAAAATCTGGACTAGCCTGCATTGGGTTAAGGCCTCCGGAATTGTTGGGATTGCCTTTGTCAAACGCTTTCTATGATTTAGAATGTCTTTGTCCACCGCTCGATAATAATAGCAATATCTCTGTCCACCGCTCTCTATTAATTATTGTTGATAGTGAGGTCCGCACGTTGAGTTATGATTGTTATTAACGAGGTCTGCACGGGAAGATGTTATAGGTTATTAGCGAGGTCCGTATGCTTAGGTTATTACCCTGCCCAAATTGGCAGTAGCCCTCTAGGTGAAAGAACCATTCTATAGATTGACGTACATAGAAATGTGTTACCAAAACCTAGGGATAGCATCCTATAAACATACACTGGTAACAAAATACTATTTTATGAATATAGGAAGCCAATCGATGCAAAGAAATATACCTCTGTCCATGTTGTTAATTAATTTAATGTAGCTTTGTCAACCACTTGTTATTTCTCGAGAATGCATTTGTCTACCGTTTGTTATTTCCAGTTTTTCCAGTTTTTTTATTAAGTTCTGTCCTTAAGCAACAATAAGTATGACCATTCCTGCACTCTATGGGAAGCAATTCCTAACCAGTTGTGCAAGCTTTATTTTTTATTTTCATTAAGTTAAGTTGATCCTGGGCATCGATTCTTGACCGGTGTCCCATAGAACCAGAGTACCGATGTCCACCCATCACATCTGGACAGACAGACAACCTGTGCCACAGAGAGATAATCAGAAAAATAGACACTGACACCAGGAGCTGACTGATCCATGAGCCCAGCAACTGGCAAAAGACATGGGAAAGGACAGAGACAATTCAAAGCCAGAGGAGGATAAAGACCAGCAGAGACAATGACGGAGGTACAGTGACATTACAGCACCAGAGGATGACGGATGACGTATGAGAAGATGATGCCCCGAGTCCAGAGACGAGATGAAATACAGAGGTAAAGAGACAACCAGTGAAAGCAGTTGATGACCAACGATGGACCACGAAGAAAACAACAGCGACGAGGAGCCAGGCAGCAGCAGCTGGCGTTGAGACCAATTGTAGGAGGAACCAGGCCGAACTCAGAAGGAACAACACCAGTGAAGTAGGACCACAACCACCAGGGGAGTCTTTTACAATACACTGGAATTAGTCCAAAGAAGAATGAACTACTGCAAACTTGAGTTCTGTGCGCCGTAGAGAATGGTCGCATGGACATGGCTCTGCTCACTCTATGCAGGTTTTGGCTTATTACTGTTTTTTTAGTTTTTATTTCTGCACGTTCTGCACTGTCGCTCATACAGTATGATCGACTAGCACTTTTGGATATACTTAATTCACTGGACTTTTTTTCCACTTACCGGGGCGATTGCTGCAACTGGAATATCCCGCCGTCGCCGACTTGTCTACTCATACGTAGGCGACGAAGGAAAAAGAAGCGAGGAAAACGTGCGGGTGTTCTATGCAGATTACGGACGAGATACTGCAATCCACCGTTACCGAGCATTTTACTTGCAAATGTTCAATCTCTTGACAATAAAATGGACGAACTTCATGCTCGGATTATCTTCCAGCGGGACATTGCCAACTGCTGTGTGCTAGCTTTAACAGAGTCGTGGTTGGATTCCTCCATCCCGGACACGGCTATCACACCAGCTGGTTTCTCCGTCTTCCGGCAGGACAGAACCTCGGAATCAGGTAAACAAAGAGGCGGAGGGGTTTGCATTATGATTAACTCTCGTTGGGGTTCGGATGCCGCAGTTATTTCAACACACTGCTCACCGGACCTGGAGCTACTAACTGTAAACATACGTCCCTTCCCCCGGGAGTTTACTTCCGCTATAATCACAGCAGTGTACATACCTCCGCAGGCAGACAAGGCGCGCGCGCTTGAGGGACTATACGGAATAATAAGTGGCCTAGAGGACGCTCATCCCGAGTCTGTTTTTTTTGTTGTTGGAGACTTTAACAGGACAAACATGAAAAAAATACTGCCTAAATTCCATCAGTATTTTTTTTTTCACACTCGAGGCGATCAGACCCTAGACCACTGTTATTCAACGATCCGTAACAGCTACAAACCCATCCCCCGCCCTACCTTTGGAAAGGCAGATCACATCTCCATTCTTCTCCTCCCTACCTACAGACAATGTCTTAAACAGGAAAAAACGGTTTTTCGGTAAATTCAAAAATGGAGTGACCAATCCATTACTACTCTCCAAGACTGCTTTGAAACTACAGACTGGGAAATGTTCAATACGGCAGCTGGTGACAACATTGATGAATACACTGACTCTGTCACAGCATTTATCACCAAGTGCATAGATGATGTCGTTCCAATGTCAATGTTAAGACCTTCCCCAACCAAAAGCCCTGGGTTAACGGTGATGTCCGTGCCAAGCTTGCAGCACGGTCCTCTGCCTATAACTCTGGGGACCTGGAGGCTCTGAGGAGGGCCAGATATGACCTACGGAAGGCCATCAGTGATGCAAAAAGAGGCTATAGGGACAAATTGGAGTCCAACTACAACAGCTCAGACCCGAGGCGGATGTGGTGTGGACTGCGGCAGATAACAGAGTACAAAGGGAGGAATAGCTGTGATGCCCATCCCCCCCGCCTCTCTCCCTGATGAGCTCAACACCTTCCTGCACGGTTTGAGGTGGCCAACATCACTCCTGAGAAGCTAGCTGAGAACCCAGATGACTGCACTCTGTCCCTGGACGTGGCTGATGTAAGGAGAGCTTTTAAAAGAGTAAACCCGCGGAAGTCTCCAGGGCCAGATGGCATTCCAGGCCGTGTCCTAAGAGGATGCGCTGACCAACTAGCGGAGGTATTCACCACCATATTCAACCTCTCCCTAACTCAGTCTGTAGTTCCCTCCTGCTTCAAGCAGGCCACCATTGTCCCGGTTCCGAAGAAACCTACCATCACCTGCCTAAATGACTACCGCCCAGTAGCACTGACCTCCATCATCATGAAGTGCTTTGAGCGGCTGGTCAGAACCCACATCTGCGCCGCCC
>JACXGM010032696.1:0-12541 GCA_016801145.1 Umbra pygmaea | reverse complement strand
TCAGGTAGGCCGTGGCATTTAAACGATGCCCAATTGGCACTAAGGGGCCTAAAGTGTGCCAAGAAAACATCCCCCACACCATTACACCACCACCACCAGCCTGCACAGTGGTAACAAGGCATGATGGATCCATGTTCTCATTCTGTTTACGCCAAATTCTGACTCTACCATCTGAATGTCTCAACAGAAATCGAGACTCATCTGACCAGGCAACATTTTCCAGTCTTCAAATGTCCAATTTTGTTGTGCTCTTGCAAATTGTAGCCTCTTTTTCCTATTTGTAGTGGAGATGAGTGGTACCCGGTGGAGTCTTCTGCTGTTGTAGCCCATCTGCCTCAAGGTTGCGCGTGTTGTGGCTTCACAAATGCATTGCTGCATACTTCGGTTGTAACGAGTGGATATTTCAGTCAAAGTTGCTCTTCTATCAGCTTGAAACAGTCGGCCCATTCTCTTCTGACCTTTAGCATCAACAAGGCATTTTTGCCCACAGGACTGCTGCATACTGGATGTTATTCCCTTTTCACACCATTCTTTGTGAACCCTAGAAATGGTTGTGCGTGAAAATCCCAGTAACTGAGCAGATTGTGAAATACTCAGACCGGCCCGTCTGGCACCAACAACAATGCCACACTCAAAATTGCTTAAATCACCTTTCTTTCCTATTCTGACATTCAGTTTGGAGTTCAGGAGATTGTCTTGACCAGGACCACACCCCTAAATGCATTGAAGCAACTGCCATGTGATTGGTTGAGTAGATAATTGCATTAATGAGTGTTTAATGGGTGTTCCTAATAATCCTTTAGGTGAGTGTATATATGTATTGCATTTAAAAAAATTAATTAATTGATTTTTAATATTAAATAAATATCAAAAGTACTACTACTACAAACAAGCAAAAATTCCATACCCTGAATAGGCCTATCAAAACACATGCTCTAATAAACAAAATAAAGCTCTCACTTGAACAACACTACAACATTCAGACCAGTGCACAGAGCTCACACATAGGCAGCCTAACCATAGAGAGAGAGAAATACAAAATGGAACATTATATAGAACAGAAGGGAATGATGGGATTGCTGTTGATGACTGGAACCAGGTGATCTGGATAATGAAGGGGAGGAGTCATTGATAAGTGGTGATTGGACTGAACCGTGACACAAACACACAGAACAGGACAGAAACACAGCACAGAGTACAGTAACACAGACCAAAGCACACAGAAACATTGATACACTTAGACTGGAGATTGAGAACATAACAATATTGAAGTAAATTATAAACTCAATCTTTACTAAACTAAAAATAGGATACAACAACAGGCCATTGACTGGAATTACAGTACAAGTACACTGGGCTAACTGAGCAGGCAGAGAATATTCTATCTTCACTTAACTTCACATAAAACACAGCAATTGGCTTCTGACTGGAATGACAGTATAAGTACACTGAATGTAAATAGGCCATAAATGCCAAACCTAATACATTTCACTCATCAGTAACCCATCAAAGTCATCCAGCCTCTTTATAATTCTGCAAGCTCAGCCTCCTCACGGCAATCAATACATGCTTCTACCAAAGCAAAATTGAATTGCTTTCCAATCTCTATAATTGAGCTATCCAGTTCTGTGTTCAATGTTCTGCACCCTTACCATAGTTCCTGCTGAAGTCACAATATTGTTTACAATCACTCTCTTAGCGTACACCAGGGAATCTGTCAAGGCTTAGTGCTGAGACCACTACTGTTTTTAACTTGTGGCTGTGGGCAGCAATATCTTTGAGTATGCCTTAAATGGTCAGGTTTAAAGATAAAATATGTAGTTGTCGAAAACAATAACAAAAGACGTACTTTGCATTAAAAAGCAATCATCATTATACCTATATTATATATATATATATTTCTTAGTTGTGTACTTACATTATCCTAAATTTTTTACCAACTTTCAAACCCAGAGAAATATGTAACGTAATTCGAAGACACTGGACGTTTCATTTTGTCGCCCGTCAATGTCGTCATATAGCCTTTGAATCTTCTAGTTGCTCAAGGTTCCAGAGAACCGCCAAACGTAACGTGAATAAAGTTATAATATATTTAACAATACATTACTTTGACAGTGAACATTTTTTCTGCCGGAGCTAGATTGGCAGGTTGTCATTGACGACGACAACAACAAAACCCATGATCCCACGCAACTTCCCGGCGTCATCCAAGTACATCTTTTGTTATTGTTTTGATTGAGAGACCCCTAGTGGCAAAAAACTACATATTGTACATTTTAAGTTTTAAATATATATATTTTTTGTATTTAAATTAATACATTTCTTCGCACCAGTATTTTGTATTTTATTTTGCTACATTTATTGTAGTAATTTGTAAAAAACTAAATTTTTATGTAATTTTGTCCATCTCAGTTTCTACCACTCAGAAGTAAGCAAAAAGGTCCATAGGAACTCTCCATCTCTTATTGATTAACTTAAAATAAAACAAAAAAACAACCTGATGTCAAACATGACATGACATTCAGTGTAATTGTTAATTGGAACAATGGGCAATTTATAGTTCGCAAGTAATGGAGTCTGGCATGCTCTGGGTTTTACTGACTTAAATGAACAAAATGATTAGAAAATGTGTTATTTTTACTGAACGTCTTGAAATGATCATACTAAAAGTAAAAGGGTCAAACTCCCATGACATTTTCCTGTTTTTGGGGGGACAATGCCCTGGCTGTATCGTCAGAGCTGATGTAAAATGTCTTGCTACGACCCCTTCACTCACCAAACATCAATAAAGCGTAATTTGACTTATCTATCCCACATCCCGGGCCAATATTGTGCTACCTCATGCAGAATGCCAGGGGAAATCAGAGAACCCATGGTCAGGCTTGAAGCCAAGAACATCGTGACATAGCCCACTACGCCATGCGGACCCCCTACCCAACTGTTAATCTTTGTCTGATTAGTCAATATAAGAGGTACCCTTTCGTGCGTTTTTGCTCCCACAAGGGTCTCCATTTTCAAGCTTTTTCCCCACCTTCTACATCTACTACTTCAGTCCAATTTACAAATAACAGCACCCTTGGCTAAGGAACCATGATTAAACACCAGTAGGGGTGTTAAAAGTAAAATTTTTATGATAAAGGTTTGTTGGTTGTAGTGTCTGAACAATTATAGACATGTTTGAAAACATTTCACACATGTTTTAGTGCTTTAGCAGGCTACACAATGCGTCTATAGAGTTAGCATGATGTTAGCTCTTAACTGCTGGATCATGCTAGTTTTTCAAACTTGTGGGTCTGGGGTGACTCGTGCCAAACGGCCTCGGTTAAGTTGTGCCAGTGGCACAACTCACTCCACCCCACTTATAATTATTTTCAACATATTATTAATTTGTAATTGTACATTGTACTCTTACATTTTAGCACTTAAACTATGTGACATTGTTGATTTTAGACCAAAACCCATCATGCCACGCACTTATAAACGGTAGACAGACAGGGCTTGAACTCCTCTTGTGGAGTTGGAGAGAGCAGTGAAAAAGGTGCAACAGGGAAAGAGCATACGAAAAACAAGATAAAAAGGCTGAAAAGGAAAAGAATGAAAGGCAGAATAATTAAGCTCTGAAAGGCTCAAATCAAACCAAAACCATTAAGAAAAAGGTTGTGAACAGTAACTCAGAAGAAAGCACCATGGGCCTTCCACTTGATGACACCACTGACAGTGAAGCAGAAGATGACCCGGAGAACACACACAACAGAGAAAATAAAAGGGCTGAAAAACAGAAAATGAATGGAAATAAGAAGAGAGGGGCTCTGAAAGCTTCCAAACCAACCAAACCCCCAAAAAGTGACTGTCTACAGCAGTTCAGAAGAGAGTGACATCTCCATTCCACTTAACGACACCACTGATTATGATAGTTCAGATGTCCAGAATGATGATGGTGATGGTGACAAGGATCTGTCTGCTGGTGACTTTGTCATTGTGAGCTTTGCTGGTAAAACCAAATCCTATAACTACGTTAGATTGGTGGTGAAAGTTGAGGGTGCAAACATCAGTGCAAAGTTTCTAAGGCAAAGCTGTAACAAGTCTGTGGATGGAAAGCCCATCATTACATAAAAAAAATGATGGAGTCATTTTTAGAGGTGATGTGCTCAAGAAACTACCCACACCCCAAAAACATGGTGGTACAGCCAGAAGAGAGCAGAGGTTTATATTCCCCTGCAGCATTAACAAGTGGGATGTTAATCCAGACCACCTAGACCTATATACTCACAGTGGATAATCTGGAGAAGTGAGGAGATGGGCATGCCTCACAAGTGTTTGATTTAGGCCTACCTGCCATTTGTTTAATTTAGCTAACACTGATTTCAGTTTTGAGTTTGCACTATGTTAATAAAGATAAGTTTTAAGTGGCCAAAAGTCACATTAGGATGTTTAGAAATTAGCCTAGTCACTTATTCTTATACTGTATGTTACATAATTGACAGACAGTGACAGTCTATGTATGTCAACTGGCATCTGTTGCCAAAGCCTTTTTGCCTGAAACTATATTCACAAATATCATATATTGTGTATTTAAGTTTTTTAGTGTTCTCCCAAAAACTACAAAATATGACTTATTTTGACAGTTTAATAGGGTGACAATATCTAAATAAACCTTAAATTAGTAATTTTGTATTGAATTTGTATTGCTTTCATATAGCATTACAGTTCATAACATTAAATTAACATTAACATTTACTTCAGACATCACTTGCATAATTTACCCCAATGTATTCTCCCAAAGGCACAACTTACCTCGCACCAGGGGCAAGTTGTGCCACAAGACCACGTTTTCCCCAAAAGCTATATTTCTGAAACAATTTATTTCAAATCCAAAGTTATTGTTCTCAGGGATGTACCATATCCTAAAATATATGTACATCCTTAAGTTGAAGGCATTACTGTCATGGCCTCACTTTAAAGTGACATTGAGTAGAAACTAGCACAACTCACCCCACTTTCCCCTATCAGTATCACTGGTGTTGTACAACATGATTCCATGATCAGTTACAGACTGCAAATTTGGTACCATTTATCATTTCGACCTGCAATAATAGCAGGTTGTTTTATGAGGAAAAACAGCCATTTACCTCCATCAGTCATGTGAATCAAACTCTGCTGTATCCACCTAGCCCTGCCCATAGCCATCTGGAGTAGATTGTTACCTCCTGGTAACAGTAAAATTGATATGGATGGTTCCACGAAGACATCAGTGCTGTGGAGATGGCAGTGAACTGTAAAGATTTAAAGGTCCCCCCCTACTGCTAATGTATTTAAACAGGGGCTTTGGCTCCAAGGGCTGCATGTAGTCCATCTGTTCAGGGAACTGGTAATGTCAGATTGGAGAGCGCTAATCACTGTACACATAAAAGTTGACTTCAGTCGGGGTTGATTACACAACATGTATTGAGCACATCAACTGATTTAAACAGCCCTGTAAGCAGTTAGTTACAAACCCACGTCTAGGGCTAACCTGAAGAGGGCACAATTATCTGTGCAGTGCTGGGTTGTTTTTTTTATGAATGAACAGACCTAAAATGTGTATGAACCAATATTGGGGCCAGTTCTGGGGGCGAGGACCAAATCATAAATATTACTTTAAAAACATTTTTTTTTTGGTTGGCTGGTTCAGCAATATTAAACTCTGAGACACAGCGGGAGCATACCTCTGTCAGAGTGACAAAACAGCACAGTGCCCAATTTCCCACTGTTGGTTGGCATTTGAAGCTCAACAATGTCAGGACTGTTCGGTCGCTGGATGGGAAACCAAATTGTGCTGGAACTGGTTTTGGAGGGCCAGTAGGTGGCATTTCTCCCTCTGGTCTAAAGCTCAAATACACATGCCCCAGGGCAGTGAAGAGGACATTGGTCCTCTGTAGGGTGTTGTCTTTTGGATGGGACATTAAATGGGTGTCCTGACTGTCTGTGCCTTCTAAAGTTCCCTTGGCACTTATCATAAGAGTAGGCATTTTACCTCTGTGTCCTGGAAAAATGTCAAAGTAGCCCTCACACCATCATGGCAACCTAACCCAGCACTCAATTGGCTTATTTATCCCTATTGTAACAAGTCGCTTGAACGTGAAGAGAAATTACTATGCAAAACAAGGATTTTACTGAGAGAAAACAAAGAAATAATCTGACACACAGCATACACACTGGTTACGACATAGATAATGATCAACACCCTCATTGGTCTGGGAGGTTTTTAATGCTCCTGTCAGCATGGAAGATCTTGGATCTCCCCCTGCTGACGCACACAGATTGTTTAAGTTATTCTCGCTACTGACAGCAATCCAGATATCCAAATAACAGAGCTACGTTTTGAAATTGCACAGAATTCTCCTTTAAGCTTGTATCCAGATAAAGAACCAAAATTCTCCAGAGTGGAGAGAATGGAGGGTAAGGAGGTTACAGGGTTACGTACATAAAGCAGCAGGTCATCAGCATGATGACAGCCTATGCTCAACGCACACCTGGAAAAAAAACAGAGGCCTGCAATCCTTCTGAAAGGGGCTCATTAGCAATGGCTAAAAGTAAGGGGACAGAGGGCAACCCTGCCTGGTCTCCCATTCCAGGGCAAATTAGTCAGAGCAATTAGTCAGAACGAGTTTCCATGGTGCTGACACTAGCCCTTTGGGATGCATACAAAAGCTTGATCCATGAGCTAAATTTGTGCCCATATCCACATTTATAAAAAAACAGCAAATAGGTAATCCCAGATGTGTAAAATCAGGAATAGAAATATGTGTCATTGAGGTATCAGAAATTAAGCTATTAGAAGAGTCTTTACTTTGTGGAATCAGACGAGTGGCAGCACAGCGATTTAATTATTAAGTTCCAATTTTTATAGTGTTCTCAAGCAAATAAAACAAGTATTTGTTAAAAATAAACAGGAAAAAACAGGCCTACAATCTGGTGGTCAGACAAGTCATGCTCAAATCTTTCAATTCGGCGAACATGCTCGTCAGCAGCTGCACAAACCCAATCAAGGGCTTCAGAGGATGGGACCAGTGCCACATCAATAGCTGTTTTTATCTGGATGAGAGCAGCCATAATATCCATGATTAAATCAGCTTGAAAGGCCTCCAGTGGGACTGCAGCTCTGCCAGCGTAACTGGATGAGGATCCGTAGTAGTAGGTGCAAGGCCAGAATCTGCGCCATGACACTCCGAGTCAGTCAGCAAAGAAAACACTGCTGCAATGGTTGTTTTCCCTTTGAAAAGTAATTTGAAAGAAAAATCTAGTAAAAACTAGTAAATTAAATGTGCAATGGAATTTAGAATGTTTTAGAAATTCTGGCATTGAATTGGAAATATGTGTTATTCAAAATTGCAAGTGACAACCCTAAATCTAAAAAAGATGGGACAGTACAGTGATGGTCAAACATTTTGGGAATGGAACAAGTATTTGTCTTCACAAAGTTTGCTGCTGAAGTAAAATTACAAGCATACCATGAAGCTTTTTCCAAATGTCAAAAGATATTATTGGCAATTACATTAAGTTTATGCAAAGAGTCAATATTTGCAATGTTGACCCTTCTTTTTCAAAACCTCTTCTATCCGCCAAGGATCGAACATAAGTTTTCAATGGGATTAAGGTCTGGAGAGTTTCCTGGCCATGGACCCAAAATGTGTATTTTTTTGTTTGCCAAGCCACTTAGTTATCACTTTTGCCTTAGGGCAAGGTGCTCCATCATGCTGGAAAATGCACCGGCCGTTAGCAAACTGTTCTTGGATGGTTGGAAGAAGTTGATCTCAGAGGATGTTTTTTATTCATGGCTGTGTTCTTAGGCAAAATTGTGAGTGAGCCCACTCCCTTGGCTGAGAAGCAACCCCACACATGAATGGTCTCAGGATGCTTTACTGTTGGCATGACACAGGACTGATTGTAGCGCTCACCTTCTTTTCTCAGGACAAGGTGTTTTCCGGATACCCCAAACAATTGGAGAGAAAATAACTTTATCCCAGGCCTCAGCAGTCCAATCCCTGTAGCTTTTGCAGAATATGAGTCTGTCCCGGATGTTTGTCCTGGAGAGAAGTGGCTTCTTTGCTGCCCTTCTTGACACAAGGCCTACCTCCAAAAGACTTTGCCTCACTGTCCGTGCAGATGCACTCTCACCTGCCTGCTGCCATTTTTGAGCAAGGTGGAACTATTGTGATTAGGTAAATTTTATTGGCAAAGAGGGGCTTTTGGCTGTCAGGCGTTGACATTAGGTTGACATGTGGAAGACAAAGGAGGGAGACCGAGGCACACTACATTTGGCTGTTTTATTCATTACATACAGATCCAGACAGCATATATGGGAGAGCGTAAACTGAGAGACGCAACGCTAGGCATACAAACAACTAAACAGTGCGCTTTCGTGGCACGGACGTGATCAGTGTATCTAAACCTAGTAGCAAATCAAACTCATACCATGCTATTTACTCAAATGGCAACAGTCCATACAATATATCACAATATGCAGCAAAAGATCCGGAGGTGTACAACAACAGCATGTAGTGAGCAAACATTCAATAACCGACACCCATGCCTGCTTGGCTGAAAGCTTTATAGGGTTTCCTCCTAGCCTACCCACAGCTGAAGGCACTTACATAATTGGATCTAAAGGGATATTCCACTCATTTTACACTTAAATCATACAACAGTGAACAAGCACTGGATAAAGGGACATTCCACAAATTCATTATGTCATAATAAATGTAAAGAGTCCGTTTCTCAGTCATTGTCCTGTAAACGCCAGCCCTCTCTGGGCTGGACATGACAGGTGGGTTGTCAGATTTACTTAAAAATATTGTGTGATTTATACAAATAAATTATTTTTCTCTTCTCAAAATATTTTCATTGCTTTCATTTAATGTAATTCCAAGCAAACTAATATCTACTACTGTAGATTAACTCATGTAGGTCAAGTGAGAATTAATTGAGTTAAAACGACATTAATTGTTTTTGTAGTACCTTTTCCATAAGATATTTACCAACATGCTTTATTGTATGTTCAAATGCTGGAATTGTTTTAGTATTTTAGTGTTTTGTATGTATAATGAATAATGAAATTGATTAAAGGAAACATCATACAATCACTTTGAATCTACCCAGTTAATTTACATTCTTTTCAACTTAATTTGATTAAAGTATGTTGAATTTACCTAAACATCTTCTGTTTGCTGATAATGGCTTGAATGGTGCTTTTCCTCTTTGGCCCGGAGAACACAACATCTTTTTTGTCCAAAAACTATTTGAAATGTTGACTCATCGGACCATAAAACACATTTTCATTGTGCTACTGTTCACTTTAGATGAGAACGAGCCCAGAGAAGTCGGCAGGGCTTCTGGACAGTATTGATGTATTGTTTCTGCTTTGCATTGTAAAGCTTTATATTGCATCTCTGGATGCAGCAGTGAATGATATTGACTAACAAATGTTTCCCAATGTATTCCGAACATGGCATTCATAACTTGCATATCTGTGAGAGCAGCATTAATGCATAAAGATATGTATAAATTTCTGAGCAACATATGCTGCCATCCAGACGTCGTCTTTTCCAGGGATGTCCCTGGATTTTCCAGCAGGACAACGCCAAACCACATTCTGCTAAGATTACAGTACAAAACAGAGAGTAAGGGTGCTAGCATGGCCTACTGCAGTCCTGATCTGTCTCTAATTGAGAATGTGTGGCGCATTATAAGGTGCAAAATAAGTAAATTTTGTACAGTTACGCAGCTGAGGACATGCATAATGGATGAATGTGGGACAATTTCTGCTTGCTACTGTAAACCTAACCAGCTGGTGTCTTCAGTACCCAAACACTTATATGTTATTAAATGTTATTAAAAGAAAAGGTAATGTGTGGTAAACAGTCAATTGACCCAACGTTTTTGGAGTGTCAAGCATTCATCAGATTTGAAATAAGTGTACCAAATATTTTTTTCACAAATAAAAAACGTCACATAATATGTTAAAAAGAATTGTTTTTTTGCATTTTACATACTGTCACACTTTTTCGGAATTGGGGTTGTGTAACATACCTGACATTTTATGTGTGAGTTTAAACAACTGAATGAAAGTGCACAAATACCGTACATTTCACATTAGGGATGCTATCCTTAAAGCGGGTGACCAGTCAAATGATGACCCCCCCATTGAAATTGCCATGGTCTTATAAAACACACTGTTTTAAAAATGTGATGTTACTTAGTCCAAAGTTAACCTCACTTTGTTTCAATCACAATCTAAATGAGGTTCAGGTCACAGGTGTGCAGTAAGAGGTATTGGAAGCAGGAGGCACTGCTTTCCTCAATTAAATCTGCTAAAAATTGGGTTTCCCTTTTCCTCTCTTCTAAGCCAGGGGTTCCCAAACCTCTTCTCGTGCCTCCCCAGACATGCCAAGTTTTTGTTTTAAACATAAACTAGCACACCTGATTCAATTAGTCAACTACACATTAAGCCTTTTATTGATTTAATCAGGTGTGCTAGTTTATGGTTAAAACAAAAACATGGCCTGTTTAGGGAGGCCCGAGGAGAGGTTTGGGAACCCCTGTAAATCAATGATGTGTTAACAAGCTGGGACTTTTCAGCTGAAATAAGATTTCAAATGGCTGATCACATGACTGGTCACCCCCATTAAATTGCCTTTGAAAAACGTTTGTTCACTACCAGAGAATAATAAATTAATCAGAAACTCCTGGCCAAATTCTTTATGTCAGAAACATCAGAGTACCACTCAATGCCTTCGATATTTTGGGTCGGATATGGCCGAACTCAGATCAAACTGACCTGACAGGCTGCCCTACCTGGTAAGCTGGTGCAATCAGGGGGTATGGAGGACCAACTTCCCTCTGACTTTTAGTGTCTATGGGCTTGTTTATCACTTGGCTCTGTCATATCACAATATGGTCTGTCCTATCATTTTATCCTTCTTCCCCTTCTGACACCCAGGTGGCAAATCCATTTCTGACAATTTCTTCCTTCAGCCAAAGCTCAAACCCTAAATTCCTACCAGCTCTGGTCTATTAGCTGCCCCATGGCTATGGGTGCTTAATCTCTCCTCTGTCTATTCACCTCAATAGTCGAGAAAGTCTCCCCATTAATAATGGACAGCAGAGCAATAACCAGTACAAGGTACGTACTCCGTATGAAATGATCAGTAAGTGATTTTCTTTCAGTTTAAACTGCATAGCATCACAGATAACTACTGGGTACTGTATATATAAAAAACATGAAGTATGTAATAAAGTAAAAGAGTGTGCTATACCATATCAATGTTTTGTGAGCAAGGATCCAACTGCTTACTTTCAAAAACCACCAACCTCTAATAACATCTAGAGGTGAGTACATTAAGTGCTTAAAGATAAAAGATCTCAGAGCTTGAATGATTAATATCCTTGGCAATGTTCTTTTTCCATTTGGTCTCTTGCCATAGAGAATGAGTCATTATAAAAAATGTATTAATATTCCCCACACGTTTCTTACCAAATGAGAAAAACCGATGTCTGCAATACAATTTTTATCGATCAATAAGGGCAGAAATATCAAACATTATTTTTATGAATTATCAGTTGGTTTGGAGTATTTTGTATCATTTGTATAACATGCCATGGCGCCTTGCCCCCAAATGCAAAGGCAGAGTTCTATGCTATGGTATAGCAGTAGCATTGCAATATAAACTGCAGTGAAACATCTGATTACAATAACAACCCATTTTCAGAAATCATTTGAAGGTTAAACTTTATTTTAAGTGTTCTAAATTCCCCCTGTAGGTGCTCTCTTGATAGTCATATCACCATCACGCTATCTGTTGATGAATAACTTATTGTGTAGGTCAGGGGTAGGGGTAGGTTTACAATATGGTTTAGGGGAATGGTTAAGGTTAGGGTTACCATTAGGGGAAGGGTTAATTTTAGGATTAGGATAAGTAGATAGTTTGATAAAATTTAGTTGATAATCTGTAGATAGTCTGTAGAGCATCTACAGATACACTTTTTAGACTCACAAAATAAAGTGTTACCCATTTGAAACCCTGTATTTTCAATGAGTATCTAAAATAGTTCCATTGCCATCACCTGTGTTGTCTGTAACTATGTTAATTATTTGTATAATAAATAATTTACTGATTTGAATGCATACTGATTTGAATATAAAGGAGGGAGACTGAACAGGGATGTAGATGGTTGTTGCTTGTTTAATAGGCAATCTGAGAAAATGTGCATGTAATGCAGTTACAGGCAAACAGTAGAAGCAAGTCCACAACGAGTATACTTATATATACTCAGTGGCATAAACACTGAAAACAATATAGTTATTGTTCTGTCCCCCTGCAAGCGTGACTCTACTCGAGTGGACAGATAGTTAAACACCGAGAATGAGTGATGAGATGAATGAATGAAGACCCAGACGTGGAAGTAACTTTCTCAGCTTTACTTGTATGTCCCAATCTCCTTGTACATGCATCAATCGATCCTACACAGTGTGAACTAAAATAATAAAATATAAAATAACACT
>JACXGM010032695.1:0-12541 GCA_016801145.1 Umbra pygmaea | reverse complement strand
CCGGGCAGGGTCTCTCTTCCTCTTCCTCGCTTGTTCATTGGAGTGTTTTTGAACCATTCTTTGTCTGGCCCCTCACCTGAGACCAATTTGCCATGGGAGACCCTACCAGGAGCACAAAACTCCAGACAACACAGCCCTCAGGTTCATTGGGACACACAAACCTCTCCACCACGATAAGGTGATGGTTCCCGGAGAGGGATGTCACTTCTGTTTTTTAATTGTCATTTATTGATTGTTATGATTGATTAGTGTGGCAGTCCTGGTGTTTTAGCTAGTTAACGTTAGCTAGCTATCTAGTTTGAATGCTCTGGTGTTCTTTTTAAATGGGCAACTAGCTAGTATGACAACACATGCCTTAATCCCTGTACAAAAGCCATATTTTTATAGTTTCATCTGACATTAATTGTATTTGTACAATAATAATTGCATCCCTACATTTAGGTAGTTCTTGACCAGAATGGTAAAACCCTATTGCAAACTGCTTCCTGTCCTTCAGCAGTGTAATTTAATTAGAAACCCAGGAAACACAATGTGTATTTGTTGAACCACAAAATTGATGTATTTCACTTTTGTCATTTAACAGCAGTTACATATTCATGTTCACACGTGAGTGTGCTAGGCTACAAAATGGTATCATGTCAGTCTTTGGCATCACATTAAATTAAGTGGAAGTACACTTTGGCTTCTGTAACAGGTGCAGCTTCTTCTCCATTATGCAGGCTATGCTGAGGTCATGGGCCTTTTTGGAGGTCTGACAACACTTTTATTTTGACCAGATGTCATTCAAATCATTTATTGGCAGACAATATTTTTACTTTAGAACTTGGGAGAAATTATGTCAGTAGTTTATGGAATAAAACAAAAATGTGAATTTTTCCCAAACACATACCTATCAATAGGTAAACCAGAAATACTTGTTTTTTGTAGTGGTCTCACTTTCTTCCAGAGCTGCATAATTTGTGATAACAGTTCACTCAAATAAATGCATACGATAACAAAATACAGATGTTATTTAAGGCTGTAATGCATTGTAAATGACTAATACATGTTGTTTTACACATACATGTTCTCATTATGTTGAGTTTGATTTACCCAAATCTCCTGATCCATCTCTGGGGCTGAGTGTCCCACCGGTCAGGGGTACATGTGCCTGACCACTTTCTCATTAATGAGAGATTCATCTTGTTGGACACAGAAGGTGACACTTTTCTGGGGGCCGCCGTGACATCAGCATAGCCAAATGAAAAGTCAAAGTGTATTTCCACTTTATTTATGTGATTCCAAAGTTTGACATGATAATGTTTTGAAGCTTGACACACTCTTTGGTCCTGTGAACATGAAATAGAAGTTAGTGTCTCTTTTTTCCAGTGGTAATTTGAGTAGTCAATGTTAATGTAAGCAATAAGGCACGGTGGGGTGTGTTATTTGTCCAATATACCACAGCTAAGAGCTGTTCATATGTACGATGCTTTGCGGAGTGCCTGGGGACAGCGCTTAGCCGTGGTATATTGGGAATATATTTTGCTGTGTGCTGAAACTGCACATTTTAGAGTGCCCTTTTATTGTGGCCAGCCTAAGGCACACGTGCAATTATCATGCTGTCTAATCAGCATCTTGATATGGCACACCTGTGAGGTGGATGGATTATCTCGGCAAAGGAGAAGTGCTCACTAACACAGATATTGGCAGATTTGTAAACAATACTTGAGAGAAATAGGCCTTTTGTGTACATAGGAAAGGTCTTAGATCTTTGAGTTCAGCTCATGATAAATGGGGGCAAAAACAATAGTTTTGCATTTATATTTTTGTTCAGTTATATATAAACTTACCTGGACTCAAGTAGGAGTAGACAGGGTTTATCTGACTTTTGTGTGGTTGTTCTAGGTAGCTGGAGAGAGACTGAAGAAGGTGCACAATGATGCACCAATCAACATCAATTTACATCAGTAACAATAACGCTCAAGGGCAGGAAGTGTGGAAAAATAATGAACTGAAGTTTCCTTTTACCTGTTGCGCACAAAAACATGTATAAAAATAAGAGGTTGGAAAAGAAATTAATCAAATTAATTGTAAAGTCAGTCGCAGTGTCCATGAAACGTTTTGCTTAGTTTTTTGAGAATTTGGCTAATCAGTGGGTAAAACACAAAAAACAAACCCCTAGTGGTCTGCTGCACTTCCATTGTGAGCGACTTGAAATGCAGCATTTCTCTAATGCTGTTGTGTTTTGGACTAATGTCGTTGTGTTGTTGGCCATTGTCATTGTGTTGTCACTTAATGTTGCAGTGTTGTATGTCATTAATTGATTTCTCAAATGCAGCATTTTAAGAAATGTTCAATTTCTGTTAAAGCTGTTGTGCTGGGGCTTAATGTTGTTGAGTTGTCAACTTTGTTTGCCTCATTAATGTTGTTGTATTGTGCCCTCCTGGGCCACCGTAAGTACTGGCACTTTTTTCCACTTCAAGCGCTGCCTCAAACAACTGGAGGATGATTAAGTATATCTTTTTTGTGTTTCCCCATTAAATGCCATATCGTGCGAAGTTGTACAATTACTCTTCTAGACCACTGGGATATTAGGGTTCAACCACAAAAAAAGTGGCCGCATCATAAAGGCCCAGAAATATAATTCATATATACATATCATACATTGTCTGATAGAACAACCAGACTGTAGATCAGAAATGATGGGGATCCAAATTCTTGGAGCCCCAGCATGGGGTGGGGCAAAATGGTACACTGCTGCCCTGGTAAAGAGAAAAGTGAAAATAACGTATTACCACGTCACTTTTCAGCTACTCCTGGAGTGTGCCGATCGGTCACTGAGTTCAGTCGCAGAAGTATAATCAGAAATGTATAATACTTCCATGCATGTACTGAGTAAAGTCTTCTGTGCCGAACGAGCAGTGTGATAAGAATCGTATGGCTCGTCAACGTGCTTGAAGAAAGCATGTGAGCACCCTTTACCGTCCCACACCTTTTGAGGAGTTGCCAACAAGGCAGGGTCAGGGGGAATGGGACAAATACATTTTGTAAATGTGCCGGCAGCTTAAATGTAGCCTACATGGCTAGGCAGATATACCACAGTTCTCTCAGAATAATACTTCTGAGAAATGCTCTTAGAATTAATGATATATGAAAGAAGTGTTAGGCCAACCAATGTAATTCAACCCACCCGCATCCAATCCGCACTTTAACCCAAATATATTTTCTTACCCTAATAAATCCACAGATGTAACCTCAGGTCCTGCACATTACGAGTCATCCTGCGCATCACTAAACGGAATATTAACTACAAGTATTGTATCTACAGCTGTTTAAAACTGGTGGATATTATCAAAGGTAGTCAGGTGTTCACTATGTCATGAAGTTGTGACAGGAGTTTTGTTTAGAATTATGTACAATATAACGTGTTGTAATTTATTAACTCGTGAGAAAGAATGCTTAGATTTTCCAAAAGAAATCTCCAGCAACTTACTAAAGCTCTGGAGAATCCCATCCAGATGAATGGAAGTGGAAAGCTGAAGCTCTCAAGTGAGGACAGCGTAAGGCAGCTCTGGCGAAAAGTAGTGCGTAATAAAGGCAATGGGGTGCCATTTGCAAATGCAAAAAAGCTAAACAACCAACAGTCTATTATCCGCTGATAAATAAACAATTTATTGGCCGATAGATGGAGCGTTGTGTGCCTGCTGTCTGGTGGACTTAATGAACTGGCAGTTGTGGGGGACTGATTACTTCTAAAGCATCATAAAGAACCTCAGGGGGATGCCTCTTTGGGGGATTATTTAAAGGCATTTTAATTTATAGGGTAATTCTGAGTGAAGGTCCTTTATCAATCCTACAGCTTTAGCTTGCATGTGAGTCTTTTGACATTTAATTTGGTCCCTCAGAGCAGCACATTTTAAATAACTGCATCTTTTGACAAAAACAGCCTTCTCTCAGATGCCATTTAAGAAATATAATTGCAGATATTGGTGGGATATTGAATACTTAATGAATATTGAAACATGAATGTAACCGCTAATCATTCAAATTAATTATTATAAAAAACCCAGTGAATATTGCACATTTTTACACTTTTTTGCTACAGGTGGAAAGATATAGCAAAAACATCACAGGGTTTATACAAGGGAAATACAATTATCTTATCCTCTTAAATAGATTAGCTTCCAGTACGATGATGCAATTGGATGATTCACAAAGACTTGATATTACTCTTAGTCATTTTTTAAATGCCTTAGGCAAGTTTTTTTTGCTGTAATGGAATAAATTAAATTGAAAACAATTTAATAAAATAAACAACTACATTGGAACATTACATTTTATGGAAATGTTTTTAATTGCTTGTGATAAAGAAGCGGTTTTGAACAGTATTATTTGAAAAAAGTATTAAACATTTTCCATAACTAATCTCATTACCGTAACATGTTGTGGTGTCACCCTCCATGGGTCCATGGGTGCCACACTGTGGGCAATACCGTATCACTCTTACTTGCACATCATCTGTGTCTCATTATAATTAAGACACACCTTATTGACTAAGATAAGAAGACTTACCTCTATACTTGGCATTATTTTTTTCTTATTCCTTTCTCCGTTTTCATCCCTGTGCCCCAGAGGTAACGTAACGTAATGCAACCCCCCCCAATTAGGAAATTATTGTAAATAATCATGAATTCAATCTAATAATCAGGTTGAAGTAAAAGTGTGGCTAACAGGGCGCCCTAGGATGATCACGTTTATTAAACATGTTTTATTTTGCTTGTCGTTCTAATTCTATGATTAATGGGAAGTAGGGCTAACGGCGCCCCCAACACATTTGTCGCCCTAGGCAATCGTCTAGATTGCCTATAGAAATCGCTGGCCCTGATATTGAGTGTAATGTCATCTATCTCAGTTAATAATCCAAAATTCTCACTTGTACTTTTGGGGAAGACATTATAATCGGCTACCAATTAGTAAACGTGCTAATACTTTTTTAATATTTCAACTAGCTTAATGAAAATAAAAGCATATATTTGCAATAAAATATTTTAGTTTTCCAAGCTACAGGTGTGTCCAACGCATGCAATTTTAAGCATCTGTTCGATTTACGCCCTGGTCAGACCAATTGCAGCAGTGCAGTTTGGTACGGCAGAAATACATTAATTTTCAATAGAATGCTGCATTTGGCTTGCATCACTTGCGTTGCAGAAGCAATTGTGGTGCATTTTGGGGGATGCTTCAATTTGCATGCGTTGGACACACCTACACACCTATTCTAGTTTGGAAAAGGTGAATATTTTATTTCAAAGCAGAGAGAATGCATGCTGAACTAATTGTTGCATGGCTGCATAAAGGTTTAAGCATTGGTCTGACCCTGGCGTTACCGAACGTATGCATCACCCAAAATGCACCGCAACTGCATCTGCAACGCATGTGTTGCAAGACAAATGCAGCACTCTATTGAAAATTAATGTATTTCTGCTGTACCAATATGCAAAGCAGCAATTGGTCTGACCAGGGCGCTAGTTTTCAGTAACGTTCTTCTTTCCCACTACGCATTTGTTTCCACCTCCATTCGTCTTCATCTCAACACATTACACATGTGACATGTTCATAGTATTGGATTTTTTTATATTACTGTCTTAAATTCTTAATTAATAAAAAATAGTAATAAACACGTTTTGCAGAACTTAAAAAAAAAATAACTTTTTGTACAACTATTTTAGAAATATATTATCATTGAATATGCATTATGTGTCATGCTCTGGTGGAGCGTGGGTGCCATCATGTGGCCGACACTGGACTTTCTGACATGACCAAATATGGACTTCCTCTTTTAATCAAGCCATTAATCTGTCTCAGCTGTTTTCTATATAGTCACATTAGTGATAGTATATAGCCCTCCAATTCCATATTGCCCGGGTCGGCCATTGTTCATGTGTGTTTGCTGCCTTTTGACTATTCCTTTCTTTTTATCTTTTATTTCTACCAGTAAAGATTAACTATTTCAACTCACCTGTATTGGTCTCCATTTCACTCCAGTAACATTACAGAATGACCAACAGCATGTTGGAGACAATGCTGTAGGTGCTCGTTCTGTGGATATATTACACCTGTATCCATGCACAGCCAGTCCCACCACAGGGCCCCATCCAGCCATCTGTGCACTGGGACCCTGCCCAGCCTGCACAACTCCAGGGCCCTGCTAAGACGACTCACCCACGCGGCCTTAAACAGAGAGTGGACCTGTCCCAGGAGGCCCCACCTCCAGTGGCTCTGCCCTAGGGAGCCCCTCCAACGCTCACTGCTAGAGAAACCTTCCCCTCAGCCGTCGTTGCCAGAGACACCTTCTCCACCTTCTCCTTTCTTAATTAAAACGTTTTTCAAAATCGCTAGTTTGCTACGCTAACGTTACATTGCTGATTTGCACAATAGTCCCGTATTTCTCTGACTAGCCTTGAATGGACTCCATGCATGTCTACAGTTTTAAGTAATCTCTATTATAAGCGAAATCCTTTGATATCATTGCATAACACTACTTGCTTTGGAGACATCGATACATGCTTGATGAAGTAATCATAACCAAGTGGTGTCACCACATAACCAAGTGGTGCCACCATAACATAACTGTCATGCAAAGCAGCAACTGAGCAAAACTGAGCCACGAATTCAATCTCTAACCGCTCAAAGTCACTTAAGAAATGTTATCAGCCGGTGCTCTAATGGCAAAAGTAATAGTTTAGGAATAGGGCCTGTACTGGGTGTTTTGGAATATCATAAAAGTATGATTTGAACCACATAGAGATGGAGGGGTGTTTGTGTGTTGCATGTGTGCCTGTGATTTTATGTGTATATGCGTGGATACTGTATGTCTGTGTTTATACTGTATAGTGGGAATACAAGTTGGACATGGGATGGGAATGTCTCTGGTTATGTGAGATCTAGCATGGACAGTGCTCACCATGGTGTCATGGTCCGGGGTTACACTGGATCTCACACTTGAGGTGAGTTTGGTTTTGCTAAGAAGACACTGGTCAAGGTGATGTGTGGGAAGACTCATGGGAGGAAACGCTGCATAAAAAAACCCTGGGCTGCAGATCAGTTTGTCTGATCCTCCCTCCAATGTCCCAATGTGGAGATTATGGGAAGTGGCCAGTGAAGAGGGCGAATAGCCAAAGACAGGAAAGAACCCAACATTGAAAATGGGACAACCTATTGTAACACAGGCACACAAAGACAACGAAAATAAAAATATACTTTTTCAGTGTGGCTCATGGAGCGGTCAAGAGTATGTTTGTGTTTGTATGTTGGTTGTTGATAACCATTGGTTTTCTAATACATAAACAGCTGTTAGAGGAAAAATGTGTAAAAGTCAACCAAACTAAAAGATGAGTGTGCACTCCATGCAAACCCTCCCCCACTTTTTCTAATTACCGTAACTGACCTAATTATAGTAACTGACAACATATGACACTGTGATGAGAAATATTACGGTAATGAGATGCCCTTAGCTAATTTAGTTAGCAAAGCAAAAGCCATTATGACTCAGCAAAAACATTTACAGCATTGATCATGCTCTCTCTAATCTATTATCTTGTAAAGAAACTGTATCACATTTTCAATCAAACATCAAGTATTATGCTATCACGGTTATGATAAACTAAAATGCCTTTTTGGGGTGCAAGGACAAAGACTAGCTTATCGTCATCTTCCTAAAATAATCGCCTAAGTCATTTTTTGACAAATAGGATTTTCTTGCATAAATCATCTCAAGTATATTCAGTATTTGGTTCAGTTTTTTGTGTTTTCTGAAAAACGTGAAAAAATTACTTAGGCGATTATTTTAGGAAGGTGACGTTATCTTGTAGCCATGTTTGGTTGCTCTTTTTAGTGATGCATTATAGGTGGATTTTTTGTTTGTTATAGAATCTGTCATTTTTACACAATCTTAAAGAAATGATTTAGTAATTATTATCCAGGGATTGAACACTATGTTTGGTATTGAAATACCCAGAATTCATAACTTTTATTAAATATGTAAAAATCTTAACCAAATTAAATAGGTTTAAATAACTATTTTGGGTATGGTACAGTTTTTCCCGATTGCTAAAACACTAAAAGTGAATGCTCATAACAAAGCGTAGAAACCGTAACGTTTGCATGCATTTAGTACACTCAGGCACCAAATGAATAACCACAATGTCGGCATGGCACCGTAAACAATTCTGTACCACACGGTGCAAAACACTACACACATCGTGCATGTGTTACACACTTTGGCCAATGATGAAACACTCTGCAGTCAGCACGTCCATTCAATAGTTAAAACACACATGACATTAGCAACACTCCGGCACACATCGTAAAACACTTAACCTGTAAATGAACACCAATCAGTCACTATATATAATTCAGGTATGAGCACCTGTCGTGAGACAATTGTGAATATGGAGGCTGAAGGACCATGGGGAAGGAGAAGATGAGGAAGAGACGGGAAGAGGGAGAGGAGAACGAGGAAGAGACAGGGAGGGAAGAGGGAGAGGAGATAGAGGAAGAGACTCTGGTAAAAACCAGACATCGGGACTGAAACATCATCGGCCAAAGGGCCATCGAGAATGTCGCCGGGCAGTGCGGGGGCAACATCATGATGTGTGCAGCCATTAGTGGTCAGGGGGTCCTCCATCACCATGCCACCCTGGGTCCCTACAACACTGCACACATACTGACATTTCTGCATGAACTACATGCCGCGGTCACATAGGACCAACCAGGGCAGCCCATGTTTGTTGTCATCTGGGATAATGTCAGTTTCCACCGGGCTGCTCTGGTCCAGGACTAATTCGCCAACCACGACCAACCTGATAGGGGAATTATTTTCGGCATGGCGGTGGAAGGTCTATGACTGCCTACACATGCACGCGTGCTGCTCCTGCGAGCAATGGAGGAAGCATGCGGAGACATCGAGGTGGGTTCGATCCACGGGTGGATATGCCACGCCCGGCGATATTTTCCCGTTGCCTGCCAAGGGAGAACATCGAATGTGATGTGGACGAGGTGACGTGGCCCGACCCCAATCGACGGAGTGATCCCTGACTTGTAATGGGAGTTGTTTTACTACCTGTACAATGTATCACTGAGGCTTGGTTTTGGGAATAAAAATGGTTTAAAAACTACAAATGACAGAAGTGTCTTGAGTAAAGTTGACCAGTGTGTTGTGTCTGTTTGACTGTTTGTTGTTCATGTGCATGTGTGTTGACTATCGATCTGAAGAGGGCCTTTTGAAGTCAGAGTGTTAAGCTTTGATTGCAGAATGGCAGTTTTGACATGGCAGTTCAATGTTAATCTTCAAGTGTTGTGTAAAGCATTCTTGTGTGTTGAGTTTTGACACAATGAGCCAAATTATGCATTTTGTGTGTTAGCATTTGGAAAAAATTGTAAGTGCATATAAATTACTACATTATTGACCCGAATGTTTTATAGACATGTTTTATAGAAACTAGGCATTGTTAGCTTTAAAAATATGTTCATTTTTTTTTCAATGGATTTGTTTAAGTTGTATAGCTGAAGTTATCACAGATATGCTTTCAGTTGATTTCATGAGAATCATCCAATTAATAATTAAGTGCATTTCCGCTTTAGGCTGTAAGTGTAGACTTAATTTAAAATCTCATGAAAATTGAATAATTGCTATAATTTCTTTTATCATTTGTGGGTCTACTCTCAACATTTTATTACATGTGAGATCAACCTTTTCACATCTTTAATCATGCAGTGTCTGTTGTGGATAATCACTCTCTCAAGCTATTCTATACTGTTTACAACAGTGAGGCCAAATAGTGAGACCTTTCCACTTTTCTACTTGAACAATTCCAATTGTTGCACTGTCCTTTACTCTAGGGATGATGTGTGTTGAGAAACTGGCAGTGTTAGAATTGTGCCAAAATTATATTGGTCTCATCTGACCACAAAACATTTCACATATCACAGCTAGATTAATGTTCCTTTTGAGTAAAAGCTTCTTGATTGCTACCTTCCTATACAGGCCTGTTTTATTCAGAGCTCTTTATGTGGATGGATGCACCATTACTCCACTCTCAGGAGTTCAACTCTGTAGCTCCTTCAAAGTAATTCTTGACCTCTTTGTGCTTTCTTTTACAAGCCTTCTTGTTTCAGCACTGTTTTATGGGACATATTTTTTCTGTCACTGCCTAAATTTTGTGAACCACTTCTTGATTATTGATCTTTTATGTTTTTTTTTCTTTTGTTTAAACTATGAACTTTCTCAGCACATGGAATGAATACTTATGCAAGCAAGATATGTTTAAGTTTAATTTGATCTTAGAAATTTGATTGCATAGAAAGAGTTACTAATTAAAGGTGTACAATGTATAGTCAATCATCCTTAATGAGAATTTGTATAAACAAATTCCAAAGAAAAACATTGTGTTTGATCTAGACACTGAATTTTCAGTGGAATTGTGTAAATAATTTTTTTTTATATAAGACAAAACTAAATCACAGCTGCTCATTTGCATATCCAAATATCCATGCGCTACAAGAACTGACTCCAACTGTAACAACCAGCCAAAAAAATTTTCATGAGACTTTAATCGTTGTCAGTTCTGAGCTTCTAATTTTTGCAACCTTTATGTTAGGACAAACTCTCTGAAACAGGCTTTTATGCACATTTTTATTTTCACCCCACCCAATTTGTCATGTTGAATACCCCTTGTAAACTTGTAAATCTTAAGCAAGTGCAGGATGGTTGAAGATCGCTCAAAGGCATGTTTCGCCAAGCCAACAGACTGCTCGATCAACATGGAAGCATTCAGTTGATATAGTTTGATCCAGAGGCAGAGTTTGTGTGGGGCGCTGGGGGTACACAACACCACCAACAGTTCAGAATTGCAATGAAAAGTGTTGTGAATATATATTTTTTAACAAAATATAGATGCATATGTTTTCAGTCATGTCACATCAGGTGAAACAAATCATAAGTGATCAAATAATTAGGACTGTAAATTAACCTATTTGAACATGCATTTCAAGCTCCTATAAAATTCTCAACTGTTTCACCTTTACATTATACATTTTACTTATTTCACTGCTCTTGGGTTATTTTTAACAAAGACCCTCACTGAAAATTAATGACCCGTCTTTTAAGGTGAAGGGAGCCACTAACTCACAAAAGAAGTAGAAAATCAGCTCAATATCATCAGTGTTTTAAACACTATCGCTGATTGACATTTCAGTCATCTTACCTTGGGTAAGTCTAGACTTGAATAGAGGTCCAATCTGCCTGAAAAACTTATTTATTCTATAAAAATTAAGATATACCATGTTGTCATATTCAGTATTTCTGCCTTTGTAACAAACAATTTTCCATCTTTCAGAATGTGCCATCTTTAAAATGTGTCTCAGATATTTCATGTTTTCAATTTGTCTTTTAGTGCAATAAAGGGTTTTGATTGGATTCCGTCTTGCGTTAGGCATCAGGACAGCTAGTAGCACCCCCCTACTCATTTCAAATCGGTGGAATATTCTGAAGAAAGTGAGCTGCAGAGTGACATCCATTGAGGTTGATGGGTGGGCCAAACACCAAGAGAGAAACCCCAACATCTATACAGGTCCAATTTAGATGTCTGTGTTTATAGGACCTAAGTATTGTAATTGGAAATCAAGTTATTTGGAATTGTTTTTTTCCTATTGTTGGTGTAAGAGGAAGGAAGACCAAGGCAGGGAGACGAGTTTTGGTATTTTATTGAACTCTGTAGACCAGGAATGTGTTGACACATAAATAGAGTAAAGCTTCTGGTATCTTCACAATAGACACGTATAGGAACTGCACAACGAATATAACTATAGTGCAAATACTACGCTCTTAACGCGGCGTAGATGCGGGTCTATCTATATTGTACGCCTGTTTCCGCTATACCAAACACAGCCACTTAGGACCCATATAGTGGGGAAGACACAGAATAGTGGTAAGAAGGTACGTGTCTAAACAGAAGTTACTCATAACATGTCCAGGAATAGAAATCCAACTGAAGCACAGGAGTTTGGAAGTCACAATGAACCGCCTTCAAGAAAGGACTTCTAGACCAAGAGCAGGGACAGATGCGCCCGGGCTGCATTTCCACCATAAGAGGGTGGAGTAGTCAGGCAGCGAGGGACCGAAGAGACTGTGAATTTCTTTTAGGTGGGAGCTGTTTCAATTTGCCCTCATTTATGAAACGTGCGTACG
Source organism: Umbra pygmaea (assembly GCA_016801145.1). Classification (NCBI taxonomy): domain Eukaryota; kingdom Metazoa; phylum Chordata; class Actinopteri; order Esociformes; family Umbridae; genus Umbra; species Umbra pygmaea. The sequence goes on along the minus strand of JACXGM010032695.1, from coordinate 318 downwards.
ACCTAAAACAGGCGTACGACGGGCGTACGGCGATTCTTACGCAAAGCAAGGGATTTATCAATTTGAACGTGATCCTAGGCTGCGATAAAATCTCACGTCTGGTCTGACTTCGTGTACGAAAATTCTATAGTGTGACTAGCCGTGTTCATGGTATAACCACCTTGTTCAGTGAATTGTTGAACCAGCGATCATTGATGAATGTGTCTGCATAGCAACTACCCCATATTGCAAATTACATTTCAGAATTACGAATTAATTAAATACAGCACATTGCTATTAAGTGGTTTATTTTTTCCCTTTCACTTCGGGGTGGCCTAG
>JACXGM010032694.1:0-12563 GCA_016801145.1 Umbra pygmaea | reverse complement strand
TGTGAAACAAGGCATTGCGCAACTTGTTTGAACTTGTAAATTATTAATAAATTGCAGGAAAGGATGAACACAGAAAAGTCTCTTGAATTGTTTGAACTTGTAAATGATTAATAAATTGCAGGAAAGGTTCTCGGTTGAAATAATGATTTCTGGAGTCAGGTAGCGGGTTGATCATTGGACGTTTAAGGAAGTACTTCTCATTCCGGAACACGGAATCTCAGTGATTATGTTATGATAGTGAGCTTATGTTATGGAAAATAATGCAATCAACTTAGGCTATCAATGAGTCTGTTTGTTGTCAATAAAAGTCGTTTGGAACAAATGACAGTAACATAAAAACATTTAGTGGATATAGCCTATGGACATAGGCGTAGATTACGGTGGGGACGTCTCACCAGATTTCGTCATGAGTCACCACTTTTCTTTTTAAAAAGACCCGGTGCGGCGGGCCGCAGCAGCCTCTGTCAATGAGACACTCAGAGCCGGCGTCAGACCGAGCTCAGCAGGGGAGGCATTTATTTTCACTGGACGGGCACGTTTTTATTTTATTTATTACTGTTTACTTGATAGCAGGGCCGTGCACAGACCTTTTGAGGGGCACGTGTCGAAAATGAAAAAGAGCACCTCCTCCTTTTCGTATATATATATATATATATATATATATATATACTCACTATTAATACCAGCCATAATAATATAGATAATATTGATATACAGGGTTTCAGGGCATCTTTCAGCTTAATTATAACAGCAACCTTCTGTGAGCCATGAGCCTGATGTCCCACTCTACCTGAATCCTGTAAATAGAAAAATTAGCTAAAACTAGATAGCTAATGTGTGATGTGATGTAAATGATTATTGCAGTAAGCTCCACTAGGAGGCGCTACTGGCTTTGGTATCGTTTAGCTCTGCTGGTTTTGGGTAGTTGTAAAAGTGTTGATATATACACATGATCACTACTGTTCGTTTGCTCCCAACAAATCCTGTTAATAAATCGTTGAAGATTACTTCCATGAATCTGTGAATTCATGACAATATGTGCATATTAACAGCCTTGAATTAACCATTATTTAATATTATTACCATAACATGATTAAATGTTAATAAATTAGCATATCAGCAATCACAAATCAAAAAAGAAATGTCTTAGTTATGTTACCTATGACGATTATCACTCGTTGCTTTGTGTAAGTTCCAGTACGAAACAGCGCCGGGGCACACCTGCGCTTATGATTTCCCGATGGTAAAAACAAATTATATGTTGTTGTATTACTTATCAATAGATTGTTAACATTTTACACAAACTCAAATACAGTTACGGGGTTTTTGAGCAGTGAATGTGTGCAAATGTGCATTTAAAACGACACTGGCAGGATCACATTACATTTTAATCAACAGGTTACAAACTAGTTTGTTGTAGCTATATGGGTGCTCAGTTTTTGGCTATATGGCTATATGGGTGCCAAAATCTCAATTTCTAAAAGATGAAATGTGTGCACAGGCTATTTAAGTGTAGGCTGTATATTGGCCATGACTAGATGGCAAATGATAGACGTTTCTCGTCAGGTCCAGAAGCGGATTAATGCACAGGCTTGCGTAGACTGCAGCCTAGGGGCCCCAAGTGTGCAGGTGCCTCGGATTGGCCAAACAAATGTTGTTCATTTTAAATTTACTGCAGCACCAACAAAAAAGACCCTATTGCCCAAATCACACAGAATCCGTCATTGCATATGCGTAACAACGGAAGTCCAGTCATTTCCAATGAAGGAGTCCGCCAGTGATGCAAAGACGCATAGCGGAATGCGTTAAATTGCGGCTGCGGTGCGTTCGGGGTGTTGCATGCATTGGATTTTTCCTACTTGTGCGCTCAAACCAATGCGTTAATCAAACTGGATGTTGTGTCTAGCTAACGCTTGCTAGCTTTTCAAAACAGTGACAAATTTGCTATAGCCAACACTTATAGTTACTGACCTGCTAATTCAATGTCTTTCGATATTCCTCTTCCAAGCATATTGTTTTTGACTGATGTCTCTGTAGACATCTGCTGTTATATCAAAAATGGCAGGATACCAGCGACCGCTCATATAAGTTTCTCCTCCAATTTTACATGCGCTGTGAAACACTAGACAATGCGTAAATGAGGCAAAGGGCTATGCATCAAAACTATGCATATGCAACGCAACTAGCGGATTCGGTGTGATTTGGGCATAATAGCTTGTTTGCATATGACGTCAAGTCACTGCGTTGCCATGGCGCGAAATACAGTTGGAGGGCATGACGTGATTTGCTACATTTAGGAAGCACTATAACAAACTAAAATATGCCTATGTTTTGCGTTGTATATGGTTGCTCATATCGATTGTTCATAAGGGGGAAAAATGCCAGAAAAACGCGGAAAAAATGGCTTGCAAACCTACGTCTACGGTCGGGAGTAATAGAATCGAAAATGCCAGTGTGTGCAGTGATCACTTCGTCAAGGGTGAGTTAACACAACTTATGTGGCTATGTTTGTGTAACGTACCAGTTGTATTTTGCTTGGTTCATCCATGCACTGGCGATAGTTTTAGATTAGCCGAAAAGAATGAGTGTTGGCTCATCCATGTGAGTTTATGAGAGACGGAGCTATCGCGCCCCGAAGTCGGTCATGTTTTTTTTACTTTTGCCTTTTTTACTAAACACATTACAGACAGGAAGTAGGACGTGAAAATGACAAAATAGCAACGCTGCAATGATGTAGGACATCATCCTGTACAATACCATCATGGTACCAATATGGTTGGAAAGAGGGGGTTCCGCTGATAAAATCATGCCAATGCAAATAATGAGGAGTGGTTCGTCCATGTGGATTAATGACAGCCGGAGATATCGAGTCACAAAGTTGGGTACTTTTCACTGACTATATTTGGTAAACTAAAAACATTACAGTCAAACAAGGAAATAGTGTAACAAAAGTAGGATATGCATGTAACTGTATGGGGGGCGGTGTGAATTTAATTAACTAACATTTCCTATTTTTCATGCATCGCTATAAAATGCGGCCCTTCACTTGGTTTCAAAAGCTAAATGTGGCCCTCAAGCAAAAATAATTGCCCACATCTGATTTAGACCTACAAAGAGCTATTCCTTAACATTGGCAACACAACAGTTGTGGTGTAAAGAACAAAACCAAAGTTTCCACACATCAACATTGTGCACAAATTCAAATTCAATATGCAATGCAAGCTCTAGGTTATGTTACAATAGAAAATCCATTGACCCAATACTTTGACTAAAGGAAAGAACAATTTGCTGCATGTCATCCCTTCTCTCCCTCACACCCACATTTAGTTGCTCTCTTCAGCTGTTCCTACGAAGTTATGAACAATTCTGAATCGTTTGGTTCATGTGACAATAAATACTTTAGACTTTGAACTTGAATTATTTAAAGGCAAAAAAGCGTAATGAAAATTTTTTACTGGACAGTACTATGTTACTCAATAATTTCTTAAGATTTATCTGTACACACTTTCATCCAAATTAAACATCAGTGTAATTATTTAGCACTTAGGGAAGTTGGATGCGCAAGTGTAGCAACTAAAATCAGGGGTGAGGAGTAGACAATCAACTTAGGTGTTTATAGTCTCAATTTTGTGGGTTGTTGAGTAGGTTGGATAGTAGATGGACGATAGTGAGCCAGAATACATAGTGAAGAGAGAGAGAGTGTGTCACTGAGTGTTTATTGCAACTCATACACTACACACAAACATGCATTTCAGCAACAGCTGGAGGAACATCCATATCTCTCCAAAGAATGCAGAGATGTGTGAGTAAACCTCTACAAATTACACCCTAAATTATACATTTAAGAAGTTACTGTGATTGTGATTGATATTTTACAGTAATCAGAGAGCTATGGACAGGAGGTCGTAAAGAGACCTTGTAAAAGCCACTCTAAAATGTGCAGTTATCAGCCAGCTCCGCAGCCTACTGTATTGCTTATTTTGCAATTGAATTGCAATTTAGTAGGCTGCGGAGCTGGCCGTTAGAGGTGTGAATCGTCACTGATCTCCCGATTCAATTCGATTACGATTATCATGTCAGCGATTTGATTCGATATCTCGATGCATCACGATGGATCACAATGTGTCAAATACATTTTTCTATTAAAACCATATAGGATATTTGACCTACTTATTTGACAGAGTGCATTAACTGTATAGTTCAATATAATACAGTTTTCTATATTACTTCATATGGTCATGTTTTCATCAACAAATACAAGTAGTAAGATATAAACAATCTTTTTTATTTACACAGTGCACACGCGCTTTTCAAGCTTTTCAAAATAAGTCTCATCAGGGACTCAAGTCTATCATAGGTCTAGATGAAATGGGTTAGGCTACTGAGAATAGGGATGGGCCGATACCACTTTTTATGGAACGAGTACAAGTACAGAGTATTTCATTTTGGGTACTTGCCGATAGGAGTACTGATATGAGTAGCCTACTTTTAAGAACTATGCCAAATGTCACATTTATCAAGCTAAAATCTGCTATTTCTTAGATGTTGATCAGCCAATTCAAATATAGAAAAGTAAATATTCCTACATATCTAGAAGAACATCATTTACATTGCAGGTCAAGAATGTGTAATATTTATTACAGATGTCAATGGATTACGTCTCCTTCAGTACTTCCACTATTTTGTTCACCCAGAAGTGTTGCAAACTACCGACATTTGTCTATCCTCCCTGAAGGTGGCTTTCAGAGGCTAGTTCCGGGGCGTTCCTCATGCCGTTTTTACAGTAACAGTATGCAGTGAATAGCCTAATAACTTGCATCCTTCGTTCGTTCCTGTACTTAAATGTGCGCATTTCCTTGAGGATTCTAATATTTTTTATCTATAATTTTACAAATATTAGGCTACATGAAAATAGCAATGAGAAAACGATGTCGTATTTCGCCATTTCAACTCTACTAGACAACTGCTGAGGAAAATATTTTTTTTAATAGCTAACACATGGCTCTGTCTTTGGAATGATAATGCATTTTAGGCGCATATAAATCACTTTTCTTTCTTTTTTAAATAGCAATAAAAATACAGTTTTACAGCTTTATAAGCATGATCTCTGAATGACGAAGTAGATTTAAAACTATGGCCATCTATGGGTAATCTTTAAAGCATTGGCAGCATAACGCTCTTAAATGTGGAGGAAGTATCGGGCCTTTTTCACAAGTACAAGTATGAGTACTTATGCCCAGTATCTGGCCATCGGCACATCCCTAACTGAGAATGTTATTTTTTTTTTCAATGTTTATGCTGCAGCTGGAAAATTAATGAGCAACATCATTGGTTATAATCGATTATGGTCGGCAACTTCATCGACGCAGAATCGTCTATGTCCGCATCGCGATGCATCGATTATTTGATTAATTTCAACACCTCTACTGGCCGTGGTGCTGAATCCACCTGTTTTGGCTTTAAATGGCTGCCAGGGATTTGTCAGTTTTGCTCCATCAACAGTTTTGCTCCCTCAAACCTTACAACATCTGTGGCATTGTGCTGTGTGATGAAACTGCACATTTTAGAGTGGGCTTTTATTGTGGCAAGGCTAAGGCACACCTGTGCAATAATCATGCTGTCTAATCAGCATCTTGATATGCCACACCTGTGAGGTGGATGGATTATCTCAACAAAAGAGAAGTGCTCACTAAAACAGATTTAGACAGATTTGTGAAGAATAATTGTGAGAAATGGGCCTTTTGTGTACATAGAAGAAGTCTTATTTTTGCTCAGTGTAGTTACATTTCCATTGTGATTGTTTTGGGGCTGTTGAGGCAGAGGGTTATATCTGGTATTTTTTCCACTTACATCTCTGTTGATGTTAGTTTTGGTTGTAGTGTTTCTTGATCATAATTAAAGGGCTGATTCTAAGCACTGGGCCTTATGCTTGTTGGTATTTGTGTTTTGTCTGTAATGTTCAATTTCTCAGTTTACCTATGTGGTGTGGTGGTAATTGTCTTACTGTTGTGGTCCACCACTTGAAGCAATGTAAAGAAAACACTGTAATGTTGGCTGTCTCAATGTGTGTGTATGCCAGTTCACCATACTTGCGTGTCGACCATGTATGGCACTAAATACATTTTTCCAGTAAAGCACAATGACTAGGGGAGGGGCCTCACACAAAGAGAAGCCTAGGGGCCCCTGACGACCTAAATCCGCCCCTGGTCAGGTCCCACATGTCTCAGTCAGACATCAAAAAGGTAAAATATTGCCTTTAGACATAGTGTTTAGCACTTGTTCAAACAACAAGATCTTTGTTTATCCTTTTAAAACTTCATTCAACTCCTTGAACTCCAGTGCATTCAGTCAAGATAGAGGGAACGGAGTAATCAGGTTTACTGACAGTTTGAGGAGCGACCAAGATTTACACAAGCTCTTTTTAAGAACTTCCATTGGCTAAATATTTGTAAAACAGACAGAAAGACGTAAAGGGTGACCAATAGCATTGAATTTTTGAAAAAGAACAAAAACACCACCACCCAAAAAAGGGCACTTCAGAGTGTTAGGGCAAAAAGGGCATGTGCTCTACACAGGTTGAGCCCTACCTGTGCACGTGCCTGCTTGATAGGCTCTGGGTCGGCTAACATTATTTTAGTTGAGCAGCCACCTGCCTCTGTGCGATCTGATGCCCTGTATCACTTAATAGCTACAATAATTGTGCTACAGAATATTATGACATTATGTAAGACAAATAGTGCAACACTAATAAAATGTTTTAACAAAGGTGTTTCCCAAAATGATATTGAATAAAGCAAAGCATACAATGTAACCTCTAAAAATATCCCTCACATGTCAGCGCAAATGCAACAGTTGTTAGAATAACTATAACCTGTCCTGAACTTTAAATATACTGTTGTTATTAGACCTTTAACAAAAATGCCTAAGATATCCTTAGTATGGAAGTATTTCATCAAAGTAACATGTGATGCAAAACATGTTGAACACAAACTCCAACACGAAAGCCAATAACGGTTTTCGTTTGATCTTGAATATGATGTATAGCCTGAAAACAGCAAGTTTTGTTTGCCTTTGCTCTGCTAATTTAAGTCTAACACTAATAAGCCATAAGGTATTTATTTTAACTAGGCACAATTTACATTTTGTTGTTCAATTTCTAATGTTGTTATTATTTCTTTTTTTACCAGTTCAAACCTTCATGGGCTTTATTTTGAATAATATGATTTTTCGATTTTTCCCAATGGGCCTAAAAATTAGAACACTTATGTCAGCTTTAGCTGTGCTATAAATTTGAATGATCTAATCACAATGAAGTCATTATATGTTGTTACCTAGTCAAATAGTTATGTGTGAATCTGTGTGTACAGTATAACCAGAGACAAAGCCAGATTTCAGGTTAGTTCACTTAATTTAAGTAAAAAATTTGATGAATCTAGGTTAAAGAGATCACATCCAAAGCAAATGTTATTTTGTCCTGTCAAAACAAGCAATTATTTCTCTGTATTACAGTTCCCCACTCTTCTGGCACTTGCTGCGCATTTTCGCGAGGTGAGTGTCTTGGGCTGTGGTTCTGAAATCCATCCAGCATGTGCCATTTAATTGATGCGCTCTGCTAATTTGCCAGCTAAACATTTTTTTATTTGTAGAACATGAGTTCACATTACTTATCATAGTTACATACAACCAGGCAGTTGTAATAATATTGGCATTCAGCTATGAATGCTTAACATTAGGAATAATTTTATAGTGGCTGAACATGAAAAGGCAAGCAGCTATTGTACATTGAGATCCTGAACGTTTGTACATTTATGTTTGTCTTGTCAATCTCCTTTTTTACTTATGTATTTGTTTCTGATTATTTCTTCCAACAGTGCACTAAAGCATAAAAAAATGGTTTAATTAAAAACATGAATTGTATCATTTATTAAAGAAAAAAAAAGTTTTTAAAGGGTCTACTAGACTAGTCAATTGTCAGAGATCAGTCGATTGTTGGTTGACCGAAGAAAATCGCTGAAAAGCCTAGTATCCTACCTTCAAGATTTTGGTTGTAGCCCCTCTACCGATGTCTTATTAGCATAATATTTCATTAAATCAAAATTAAACAGATATATTGGGTGAAATTAAACAATTATCAGACTATCCTTGATTTTTTTTTTAAACAGAAAAACAAAAGACACAGAGAAATTTGCCTTGCAATGAGATTAACCCTTTCAACCGGAATCCTATATAGTCTACATCAGTGGTCACCAATCCTGGTCCTGGAGATCTACCATCCAGACTATTTTCACTTTAGCCCCAATTTAGCACACCTGATTCTACTAATTAACTTGATGATGAACTGAATTAAGCTACATTATTTGCAGTTGAAGTGAAAACTTACAGGATGGTAGCTCTCCAGGACCAGGATTGGTGACCACTGGTCTACATGGTGCGCATTAGTCAACTACAATCTAAATGCAAAATTATGCAGATTATTCTACATGGCTATTGGCAAGCTCAAATTGAGACAAATAGAAGTCTCTTACATCGGAAAAATTCCTGACCTTAGATGGATTGAAAATAGACTCTGAGAAAGTTCGACCAATAACACAAATGCCAGAACCAACAGATGTAAAAGGAGTTCAGAGACTACTTGGGATGGTAAATTACCTCTCAAAGTTTTGTGCACATCTCTCAGACCATTGTGAGGCCCTGAGACAGCTGACACACAAAGACTGCAAGTGGAGATGGACCACACAGTAAGAAGAGGCATTCTGTAAAATAAAATAAAGAAATGCAAATGCCCCAGTGTTGAAGTATTACAACCCGGAAGGAGAACTTACCATCCAATGTGATGCCTCAGACAGAGGGCTCGGTGCTGCAATCATGCAAGGAGGTAAGCCAGTAGCATTCACAAGCAGAGCGCTAACACGAACAGAACGGGGCTATGCCCAAATAGAGAAGGAGCTATTAGCGCTACTCTTTGGGATGGAAAAGTTTCACTATTACACATACGGACAGAAAGTAACTGCTCAAAGTTATCACAAACCCATAGAAAACATCCAGCGTAAGCCACTGCTGAGTGCACTGAAAAGGCATCAGAGAATGATGCTGAGACTTCAAAAATATGATGTAGATGTTGTGTATGTTCCAGGGCCAGAGATGTGGTTAGCAGACACTCTGAGCAGAGCATATCTACCTGAGAGCGCTCCCACTGCATCTGTGGAAGCAGAGCTAGAGACAATCAACATGGCACAACATTTACCAATCTCAAAAGACAGACTTGGGCTTATCTGTTCAGCAACAAAAGAAGATGGAACATTACAAACACTAATCAAAGTCATACAACGGGGTGGTCAAAGAACAATGCAGAGACGCCACAAGAAATACGGCATTATTACCTGTTTCAAGGAGAACTGAGTTGCCAAGATGGAATTGTTTTCAAGGGTGAACAAGCTGTTATCCCTAAGAAACTCTGGAAAGAAATAACACAACGCATACACTCCTCTCATTTAGGTATGGATGTATGCTTGAGGAGGGCCAGAGAATGTGTATATTGGCAGGGAATGAATGACCAGATCAAAGCATATGTACAGCAATGTGACACCTGCCGCTTAGTGGACTGGAACCAGCAAAAGGAGACATTGCGACCACATGACATGCCGAACAGACCTTGGGCCAAGATAGGCACAGACTTGTTCACTTTTGACAACAAGGACTATGTAATAACTAGGGTTGGGTATCGTTTGGATTTTAACGATTCCGATTCCGAACCGGTACTTTTAAAACGATTCCGATTCCTAAACGATTCCTAAACCGATTCTTGAAAAACTGAAAGAAATTAAAAGAAAGTAATTGTGTACCTTGTCTTGTTCTCGATCTGGACTAGTGTATGTTATATTGAGTATCTGATTAAAACCGCCATACCTGCGATTGCTTCCATTAGTTATTCATTGGGACTGAGCGTGACAGCAAGACTGTACGACGTGCTCTCCTGACTTATTCTTTCGCGCTACCGTATCTCAGACGTTCTGAGGAAACTATTTTGAAAACATGATTTAAATTGTATGCCAACATATTTATGGTGTTTTTACGTTGAGCTGCCCGTTTTGTTATTAGGCTATATTCATCCTTCTATTACGTTGCACCTGCATGTTTTTTATTTTGCCGGTTCATGCAAGAACATTCCACACATCCCATAGCATTCTAAATTATATATTACAGTAACGTTCATGGTTAAGGTTAGCTATGTGGTTACCATTGATTGTATATGTTGTTACTGAGGTTAAAGGTTAGGATCAAGGTTAATGTTACAAAAAATATATATAATGTGCAACACGCTTGCATCACGCTGGAACGGAGAACAAAGCATCCATCTGGATTTGAACTCGCACACTCTGGGATGAAAGTTAGGTAAGTTAGGCATTTTAAAAGAAGCCTACATTTACGGTATCTAGCTAACGGTAGACTACAGAGAATGTGTGATATTTTTACGTCCGTTTCGCAGCATCAGAGGGAAAATACTTCAGTCGACACATTAAGTGGAATCGAAATTAGGAACCGAAATTTGCATTCTGATCCGGTCCGATTACTCCTGGTTGCGTAGGAACCGGTTTCATAGTGGAACCGGGTTTCGGTACCCAACCCTACTAATAACAGTAGACTTCTACTCCAATTTTTGGGAAATAGATTACCTATCTGACAGCAAATCAACAACTGTCATCAGAAAATTAAAAGCACATTTTGCCCGTCAGGGTATTCCAGACACGGTCATCTCTGACAATGGCCCGCAGTTCTTGTCACAGGAGTTCCAGAAGTTCAGTCATCACTGGGAATTTATACACAAGAGTTTTTCACCTGGCTATCCTCAGAGCAATGGCAAGGAAGAATCAGCAGTCAAGACGGCCAGGAGACTGATGCTCAAAGCAAAATGATCAAGACAGGATCCAAATTTAGCAATTCTGGACCACAGAAACACCCCAACACATGGCTTATCTACCAGCCCAGCACAGAGAATGCTTAACCGTCGCACTAAGACACTACTACACACGAAAATCAGCCTTCTGCAACCAAAGATTAATTTTTCCTTGAGAGAATTGACAGAAAATCAACAACAGCATCAAACCTACTATGACAGATCAGCCAAGGACTTAGACACACTACACAAAGGGGACTCTGTGAGAATCCAACCATTTGAGCCTTATAAGCTCTGGAGAAAGGGCACAGTGGTAAAGCCTTGCGACTCGAGGTCCTACAGCGTCCAATTAGAAAAACTAATTGGTTAACTTTACAGAGTAATGGCAATTGAGGTTTAGTTATGGGTTTAGTGCCTTGCTTTGTGTTACATTGGGTTCAGGTACTGGGGAACTTAGGAAAATGGGTGCTTTTTTGGTAGGAATATTGAAAATGTGTATATTATAGATTTAGACTGTTGAGACATGGGTTCCTCCGCTCCACTGTTTGATTGGTTAGTGACAATTTGAACAGTTCAGAACAGGGTCCTTTATAAAGTTTGGTTGTTTGCTAGCATTAAGGTCCAGACTTTAGTCCTGCCAAACACTACTTGGTCAGAAGGCTGTGTGTTAGGGTTATTGCCTTTTCAGACCCATGAGAGCTGGGATAGTTTAGGCAATATCTGGTTCACTAATTAAAGCAAGTCAGGGTTAAAGGAAAATTCTTGTGAGAATTGTTGTTTGGAAATCTGGAGTGCTGTCAGTAGCGAGAATAACTCAACCAATCTGTGTTACCAAAACCGAGTTATCCCCCTGCTCCAGTTTACACCCGTTACGCATTTACAGAGCAAGTATTAAAACGTGCATTTAGTCTCTAAACATGTTTGAAATGTTATTACTAGTGCATTTAGTCATGTGCAGTGATTCCTTATAGTGAACACAGCAACTAATCTAACAAATCAGCCAGTGTACATACCTGTGTTTATTTCCTGTTTTCCAGTGAAGTCCACACTAGTCAATTGTCAAAGTCATAGAATGATTTGCCGTGGTGATGATTCATGAGACTTTGCAATGTTCAGAGACATGGGAAAATGGACAGAGACAAATTAGATCACAGAGATACTTCAGAAGATCACACATTAAAGTGCCAGAAGATGACGGAGACCAGCAGAAGGAGACACCTTGAGTCCAGAGATGAGCAACGCAGAGGCGAGATGGAGTGTGGAGAAGGAACCATCTAAGTATGCAGAGAGACAACCAGTGAAAGCAGTTTATGACCAGCGGTGGACCATGAGGGAAACGACAGCGACAAGGAGCCAGGCAAACCATTGGATACAGAAGGAGGAGCCAGGCAAACCATTGGATACAGAAGGAGGAGCCAGGCAAACCATTGGATACAGAAGGCGGGGCCAGGCAAATTGCAGAAGGAACAGCACTAGCGATGAATCCAGAAGAGGAGGAAGTCCGAGACCACCTCACAAAACTACCAGGGGAGTCAAATACAATTCCAGATGTTTTGTTGCAACACAATATGTAGTAATCCAAATAAAAATTTCAATATAATTTAAGCAGTGGCTAACCTAGAATTGAACATTGGGTTTTGACAAAGCTATATTTAAAACCAACAATAGA
>JACXGM010032692.1:0-12542 GCA_016801145.1 Umbra pygmaea | reverse complement strand
GTGTGTGTGTGTGTGTGTGTGTGTGTGTGTGTGTGTGTGTGTGTGTGTGTGTGTGTGGAGGGTTGTAATTACGTGAGCATGGGAGTGGGCGTGACTCACTGCTGCCCCACCGCGTCCTCCACTCATCTGTCTGCCAAAGTCAGCAAAGGATGGTGTGAAGTCAGGACCTCTGGAGATCAACCTGGACTCCACCGCCCGGCCTGGCAGCTTGTTTTGGTTTATCTGACACAGGAAGACAGACACAGAGACCCTGAGTGACCCTCTAACAATGTGCCCAAAAACAAACCCTATGAGCACCCATTCAACATGCAGAGAGTGGAACCAGTCTAGTCCATACATGTTTGACATTAACTAAGTCATCATTATTTCAGCTGTGTACCACAGTATATTGGAGATGAAGATTAATACGATCTCAAAATGCTGACTTTCAGCTGTAATTTGAGATTATTTACAACCCAATTTTAGGGGCTGAAAAGTATTTGGACCAACAAACATAATCATTAATTATGTGTCTTAATATTTGGTGGAAAATCCTTTGCTGTCAACGATTGCCTGAGGTCTGAAGGGGAAACAAAAACTCTCAGCTGTCCTTCTCAGAGACTAAAATATGAGCTGTGCATCAATCAGTGCCTTTCTACTGCTACTTTTCTGGGCCTGAATATTGCCAAGTATGATGTATTAGCTATGCAATTTTAATCAAAACAGGATGTCCACGGCTCTACAGACTCCCTTAGTATGCAGCCAGTGTGGATTTGAGAGAGACTGTGCAATGTATAGACCAAACTGATCACACCAGGGGTACTCAAACTATTACTAGTCATTTAGTTAACCACTGTGAGCTGTTGAATCTCTGCCTGGTTGACTCAAACACACCTTGTCCAGCACCACGTCACTGATCTGAGGAAGCCCGTCTGGTTTCTGAGTACAAGCAGCCATGAACTGAAAGCCCAGCAGGAACTCGCGCCCATACTGCCGCTTCCCATTGGTCTCCGTCAGATCTGAGGGAAGTGACAGACAGGTGAGAGGGTTTGATGATTCTGAATACGTTATTTATAACATTATGTTTTCTTAGTATGAACAGTATGGCTGGGGATTGAAAGGGACATGACAATACAATATTAACACAATACTTGGATGCAGATGTGAAATGTATTGCGATTCCCGTGATTCTTTTCTTAATTAGACCTTGCTAAACAGTTACATTATTCATCCAAAAACAATCTGCCAGAGGATTGAACACCATAAAAAAAGCATGGCCATCATTTGCTGAAAACGTTCCAAGTTTCATTACTGGAATGTAAATTTGTAAAATGTATACATCAGGATTCTACTGAATGGGTACTCCACAACAAACAGCACACTCCTATCATATGAATAGTGAAATATATTAGAAAAACTAAATATGATGTAATTGATATATTTATAGCTTCAGATGACTCAGTGGTTAGGGAGTCAGACTTGTAGTCGGAATGTTGCCAATTCACAGCTCCTAAATTATTAGAATGTAGAATGAAAGTAATTTAGCAACCAACAAGAGCCTCTGGCTAGTTTAGTACAGTTTTACCTTAAAACACAATTACACAAAGCCAATATCAGCATTTTGAATACAACCCGAATTCCAGAAAGGTTGGGACGTTTTCTAAATTTGAATAAAATGAAAACTAAAAGACTTTCAAATCACATGAGCCAATATGGTATTAACAATAGAAAATAGATAACATGACAAATGTTTAAACTGAGAAATGTTACACTTTTATCGATTAAATGAGCTCATTTTAAAGTTGATGTCTGCTACAGATCTCAAAAAAGATGCCCGGGATTTGGGTTAGATAATTCAGATTATCTATCCTGCCACATCGGGCGCCTGTATATTGAATCGTGGAAGTATAGGCTAAAGGTTTCCGAGTTGGATTAGCAGTGTGAAAATAATTGTTGCCTGGGCAACATGTGGTTGCATGAACCATGTGCGCGCCCCTCGGCATCCCACAGATCTGTCCATGGAGTTGCGGAGCTGCCGAAAAGGCAGGGTTACTGGAAATTGGGAAGGAAAATGGGGGAAAATAAAAGAAAAAATCTGGGAGACAGGGATGAACGCCGGAACTGTTTATGTGCTTTCAGGAAGAGTAAATAAATATAATTTGTCATGACGATATAACGGATGACTATGGACATATATGCCCATACATCTATTGGCATTCTTTGGTGTTCTTTGGACCGCTTCGATAATATAAAACGTATACTAAACAAAAAAACTGATATATTGCATTATGTATTTCTTTCTCTGATCCCTAATGATAACTGCTTTAGAACTACATTGTTCTGTCAATATAAACACAATAATTATTTATACATATAATAATTTAAAATATGACTTTTTTACAATTGCAACATTACAATTACAACCTAATACAGTACATTAAACAATTACGCTCCTGATTGAAAGAATGATGTATCTAATGCTTAAAGCTGGCCACTACAAAGCGCGTTAACATGTTTCTCTACAGCTAAAATATTCAGGTTTCACAGAAGATCTATGAAGAGATTTGATTCCTCTTTTCTAAACAGGCTGGATGCGTCAGGACTGTGAGGAATGTTACTCCTCTAACGGCACAGTCATCACGTCCTTCAATCTGCCCCCTCCACCCCATTCCTAGTATTGTACTCAGTGCTCTGCAGAAATTCAGGAAATATCAACAGATTGCATGAAATCATTTTTCTTACTGAAAGAAATGTTTAACCTATCTCTGATAAAAATGGAAATTAATGTCCAACACTATAAGAGACCCAAAATAAATAAAGTATTTAAGAATTAAATATTAAGTGGGTCGTACCATCCTGGAACAGCTCAGGGTGTACTCCTGCGGACTCCTCCTTGTCTCCAGGGGTAACCCCGCTGTCACTGCTCTCCGTCTCGGAGGTGTGGTCAGCTCCATTCCCCATGGGCTCCAGCTCAGCCTCGCCGTTCTCCTCTGGACTCTGGGTCTTCTCCTCTGGTTCCAGCGCCGAGGCTGCTGATGGTGGTGGAGGGGAGCTGGTCCTCCGGGGTCTGGCAGGTAGGAGGCCTGGGTCTACAGCCGCCTCATCCACAGGTAGGAGCCCTGGGTCTACAGCAGCCTCATCCACAGTGTTAAGCTCCTCTTTGTTCCCTGTGAACTCCTGTGAGAGGGCGAGGTAGTACATTAGGCAGCTTTCAGAGGGGACAGGAAACACTGGTCATGATGCGGAACGTCTAGCTGATAACACTTCAAGTCTTTAATGCCTGGGTTCCATGACTGAACATGTGGGAACAAATTCCATGTGAGCTACTGCCCTAATAACACTGCAGTGTGTGAATGGAGATCCTAGCTGCTTACCTCCATGTCCCTCTGGGGTGATTCTTCAACAGGACTCCCTTCATTTGGTTTCTTCAAGGTCTTTGGTGCAGCAGGAGCCGTTTGACGAACTGCAGAGAAAGCAGACACTTTAAAGTCAGCCGTCGACTAATAATTTACCCCTTAATTGAATACATGAAAAATTGCAACAGAATTTTACTAGCAGAAAATATTACCCTTCTCAGAGTCCTGCATCAGGTTGGTTAACCGTAGTTGAACCGCAAATAGGTCAGTCAACAGGTAGAATAAAAAATGTATTTAAAACTGCGGTCTGTTCAGAACAATTATATTGTGGGTCATAAACATTTAAACCAAAAACAAACTGTTCTTGTGAGACGTGTGATAATTAGCTACAACACAGTGAGGAAGTAGAACCGCCACTGTCCCGCGCACCGTGTTAGAATAACACATGTTGCTCGGTAACCTAACTAGCAACGTTATATTTCTAGCCTACGGTTGTATAGGTATCACAATTAGAACCGCCAAAATGAAATGGTTATAAAGAGTGAATAAACCACCCGCCCTGGGGCTGCAGGAATAACATTCCAGCTTTGGAACAATTTCGGAGGTGCGTTTCAGAATGAACAACGTGAATCATTGATGCATAGCCTAGCCTACAAAAAGGAAGTGATGTGTTTACAAGTAGTAACTTGTTTAACGCATGACCATACTGTACATAGCATTGCAATATGAATTGGTTCGAAGAATCAAGGCCCTGTTTTATTTTTGGTTCAGTTTTCTGAACTAAATCTATGTGGATGGATCGATTTTAGGCAACAATAAATCTGTCATTTTTGGGATGGTTCTTGGTTCAGATCTAGCCAGCGCCGTTCAGGGGACATGGTGTATGAATAAGGCACAGATCGTGCTTTCCTAACTTTACCCATGTACCTGTAGTGGGACTGTTTCTGGAGGGGGCTTGTAGCTGCGGTTCAGGCTTGCATTCTGGTGTGACGAGTGCCTCTGTCCCGGCTTTCAGGGGAATGTCTTTAGTGTCTGAAAGCTTGCCGGGCTCCGCTACGACCTTAACTAGGGGTGGAAGTCCAGGGGGAGGTGCTGGAAAAGCAGCTGGGCAGGAGTTCAGAGTGATTGGTACTACAGCAAACTGTGTGATGGGCTCCGTGACAGCAGTGAGCATCTCTCCCCTCAACTCACTGGGAAGTGCATCTTTGCAGTCTTCAGTAGAGGCTACGGCTGAAGCCTTGGGCTGAGATGGGTAGAAAGCTGGAGGTGACGGCTCTGGGGCCTGGGCGTCGAGCTCAACTCCGGCGTCAGCGTGGCCGTTCAAAGCCTTGAGGGTCGCGGTCGGGGCGGGCAAAGCAGCCGGTTGGTTGGGTGCTTCTGGGAGAGGCTCTATGGAATTTGCAGTGGTCTGGGTCTTCGTTACGGGTGGTAAGGGCCCAGCTGCACAGGAGGAAGCCGGGCTTGCAGGCTCCATGGCAGAAGGCTGCTCACCGAGGCTGGCAACAGGACATGGGGCAGAAATTGGGGCCGTCATCACTTGGGCGGCGGAGGGACACTCTGGTTCCACAAGGGAAAATGGGGCTCCAGGTGCACTGGCCTCTCGCCTCTCCAGAAAACCATCTGGTTGTTTAATCCCAGGAGAGGAAGACTTCTGAACAAACGCCTCGAATTTTGGCTTCTCGTCTACTGGAAACGAACAGAGAAAACTATTATTTATCCACACGAGAGAGGATTATTGGTTCCAATCCTTTAAAGAGTTTTAAATCTCTTAGGGCCTCAGCCATGTTTACAAAGTGTTTAGTGTGGTGGGGAGAGGGTCAGACCTGGCCCTGGTTTGCTGTCTGCTGACCCCGGGGTGAACTGCTGTGGTGGCTGCTTCTGATGCGGAAGCTCCAGGCTGAAGGCAGGACCTGGGACTTGCTCCGGAGTCTGGCTGCCACCCAGCTGCTGCGATTTGAGGTAGAAAATGTGAGGATAATGAGGGTGCGGCCATAAAAACTAGCAACATGGAAAAACAGACAAATAAGCAAGCAAGCACAAAAAGTAAAGGAAGTGAAACCAAAGAGAACAGGAGTATGGTTAGATACGCCAGACAAAAAAAAGACAGGGAACAGGAGAGATGGCAACCAAGAAAAGCAGACGAGAAAAGGAGAAAAGAAAAACAAAGACAAAAGGCAGCAGGAGTAGAGGAGGTAGACAGTGAAGGATGGGAAATGGAGGCACACAAAGTTAAACAAAGCAACAAATGAGTGTAAAAAGACAAAAGGCAGAGAAAGACACACAGTTAATGTCCAAGAAAAGGATAGGAAGTGTCACAACAAAAGATTGCCCTCTACACAATCCAGAATGTAAATAACTAAAAGACTGCATATCTTTCTAAGCAATTATACTACACCGCTGAAAAAAAGTATGGGAACGCTCAAATCACACATCGGGTCTAGATGACCGAAACACATTAAAGATCAAAATCTTTACTGTACGAAATTATATAACAAAGGTTAATGGAAACCAAAATCACATCGAATTAACAATTGAAATAACAGGCTGTTCCAACTTGAGTGAAATTTTACTACAACTCATAATGTGACTCAGTAGTGCGTATGGCCCCCACGTGCCTGTATGGACACCCGACAATGTCTGGGCATGCTCCTGAAGAGATGGAGGATGGTGTCCGGTGGGATCTCCGCCCAGACCGGGATCAGGGCATCAGTGAGCTCCTTGACAGTCTGTGGCACTACTTGGCATCGTCGGATGCACCGATACATAAAGTCCCAGAGGTTCTCAATTGGATTCAGGTTTGGGGAACATGAGGGCCAGTCAATGGCATTCAATGCCTTCATCATCCATGAACTGTACACACTCTGGCCACATGAGGCCAGGCATTGTCCTGCACCAGGTGAAACCCAGGGTTCACCTCTGACAATGGGTCTTAGTATTTCATCCCGTTACCTAACAGCAGTAAGGGTACCGTTGGCTAGCACGTGGAGGTCCCAAGACCATCACTGACCAAGCGCCAAACTGGTCATGCTGCATGATGCTGTGTTCACCACAGCGTTCCAGTCTATTTCAGGTCTATCACGTGCTCAGTGTGAACCTGCTCTCATCTGTGAAGAGAACTGTGCGCCAGTGGTGGACTTTCCATTCTGGTGTTCTCTGGCAAATGCCAATCGAGCTGCACGGTGCTAGGCTTTGAGCACAGGTCCCACTAGAGGATGTCAGGCCCTCATGGACAGTTTTGTCAGAAACATGCACACCAGTAGCCCGCTGAAGTTCATTTTGTAGGGCTCTGGAAGTGCTTCTCCTCACACAAAGGAACAGATGCTGGGTTGATGCCCTTCTATGGCCCTGTCCTTGTGTAACGGCCCATCTCCTCCATGCTCTTGAGACTGTACTGGGAGACACATCAAACCTTCTTGCGATGGAACATATGGATGTGCCATCTTGGAGTAGCTGGACTACCTGTGCAACCTGAACGGGCTGCAGGTACCGCCTCATGCTACCAGTAGTGACAAGGACACTGGCAAAATGCTAGAATCAGTCAGGAAGGATAAGGAGAGGGCAATTGTCTGTGGCCACCACCTGCAAAACCATTCCCTTTTTGCAGGTTGTCCTGTAGTTGCCTCTCCAGTGAACCTGTTGTCACTTTCATTTGCACCAAAACAGGTGACATTGATTCACAATGACTTCATGATATCCATGAAGTCATCAAGTTTTATTGACTTGGTGTTATACTGTGATGAGTGAGTATTCCCTTAAATGTTTTGAGCAGTGTATTTGGTTCAAATTAAATTTATACATAAATGTATATAAAAACTGGATTTTTATGGAGGGATAGAAATCAGAAACAACATGTTCCATTACATTTATTGTGAACAAAGATAGGGAGGAGATGCAGAACACGGATACATGCAAAGTACGAAGAATAATAACCAGAGTTGTAAAAAGTACAAAGTAAAATACTTGGCTGGGTTTACCTATTTTGGGAAGTTTCAAAATAAACCTAAATGACCAGATAATGGGACCATAATTACATATAAGTATACATATTTTACAGTTTTTTTTCATTTTATAGATCAATTGTTAGTTATAAACTCCCTTTAGGTAATCTTGGTCTAACTTTCCCAAAACTTACCCAGATGAGTACTTTTACTTTGTACTCTTTACAACTCCGATAATAAGAAAGGTTTGGAAAAGTGCCCTGTGTTGCTGGCTGGGTCTTAATGTCATAAATATAATGAATGCATCTACTTGACCATTTAGGGACCAGTGAGAAGCTGTAACTCCAGATTTTCCATAAACAAAAAACATCAGTATGATAATTCAAACATGAATATTACTCAACGTGTTTCTGATTAGATTTCAGTAAGCCTTAGATGCATGTTTTATGTGGTTGACAATTGATCAGCTTTCATAACAGACAAATATAGCACCTTAACCAACAGTCCCTAAGCACAGAAAAGATTATGTATTATGCAGAAGGCATTCACAGGTAAAATATACATTTAGTGAAACACTTTACTGCAGAAAGGCAACATTCTGCAGAAGATAATTTAAGCAATGTGAGATTCTATAGTCGTCTGTATATACCCTCTTCATGGTATTATTGTGGTCTTATCATTAGAATACCTGCTGATCAGGGCTTAGCCTACATTTGATTTATTTTCCAGGTTCACTATCAGGACAAGTTTTTCTTTAAACAATCATATAGACTATATGATCATTATTATACATACAATTTAAGTGATAATTTCTTAATGAAGTCAGCATTCTTTTGCAAGCCGCACTGCCAGCATGGTACAGTAGAAATACAAGCTTTGTAAAACCATCTGATCACCTCTTGAATTTGAGGTCGGAATGACCAACACATTTGTGTTCAATTCAGTGGCTATGATATATCACATTTGTGTTCAATTCAGTGGCTATGATATATCACATTTGTGTTCAATTCAGTGGCTATGATACATCACATTTGTGTTCAATTCAGTGGCTATGATATGTCACATTTGTGTTCAATTCAGTGGCTATGATATATCACATTTGTGTTCAATTCAGTGGCTATGATATATCAAATTTGTGTTCAATTCAGTGGCTATGATATATCACATTTGTGTTCAATTCAGTGGCTATGATATATCACATTTGTGTTCAATTCAGTGGCTATGATATGTCACATTTGTGTTCAATTCAGAGGCTATGACGTTTACCACATCTCATATTAGTGTGGGAGGTGCTCAGCTCAGATGCCTACATACACTGTAGACAAGTCATTTACACGTATGCAAATACCTACTACCTTGTTATCCTGAACTTATCAAACAGTTATCCACACAATAACTCTTACATTCAATCAAATGCACTTGACATTGATGAAATGGAAGGCAGGAAAATTCAAGTTTCAGACTTTGTTATAAAAACATGGGTCAGGACAGAACCATGCATTGGCAGGCAAGCTGCAGTGAGTGTGTCCTTTGAATGGCCAACCAAGAGCTGAAAACGTTTGGCAGGGTTTATCTACTGTTCCCATTTAACAGTTTATCTTCAGAACCTGACAGTTTTATAAACCCTTGGATACATCTAAAGCAGATGCAAATATTTCACTTCCTGGAATAGCGTATAACACCCTCTTTAATGTAGGGGGATTCTCACATCCTCAATGCTTACGTTTTTCTCTGAGAACAACAGGAGACAATTAAAACCAGACGTCAGGGCAGATGACAGGGCAGTTATGTCTACTCTATCTTCTATTAGTTGGTATCATCTCACACTGATCAGGCCATTGAAAGCGCTGCGTCATAATTTGGATGAGGCCATTAATACAGTTATAAACATAGAAAGAAACATAAGCACAAACTAGTTATCAGACTGAGCTAGTTCAACTGGATCACACTGGCTTAATCACCAAAATAACATATTTAATGGTATTAATTTATTAAACTACATTAACTATGGAGAAAGCCTTTCACCAATTCCATGTTCCTACTTATAGTCATACAGAAATAAAATCAGAGACAGGTTTATTATGAGATCCACATGTCCTAAGAGGTGCTGGTTTTACCAACTAATCACTTTTGTCCTGACTTAAGCTCCATCGAAGTGCAAGTCAGTGTGTTGTTGCCAATACTCTCTGGTTTAGCCATCAATCCTAATGCTCAAATGATCAGATCTAAAGCAGAAATACATAGTTAAAATATCTCTATATGGTTAAAATATCTCTATATGGTTAAAATATCTCAATATGGTTAAAATATCTCAATATGGTTAAAATATCTCTATTTGGTCAAATATCTCTATATGGTTAAAATATCTCTATACACAAATGAAACATTTCTCTATGTAACTAGCCTTAACCGCAATCTAGTATTTAAACCTAAGTTTGACTCATATTTTTGGTACCATCTGTAGCTAAAGAACCAACTGGAAAAAGCACTAATGTCTGTTTGGACGCAGGACTATTATAATAGTGATTTATCAATATTAATTAGCAATTATAAGTTTTATATTACTATATGTTTTAAATTATGTATATTAGTCCGTATTTTAGGATATATGGGGCTGTTGAAAACCATTATATGAAATGTAAAAGTAGGTAAACAAAATTAAAATCCCAGTGGGCCCCATGTTGCCTGGTGGTCTAAGTTGCTGCCTTGCAGGACAACTGCATCACAGTGGCCAGAGTTTGCATCCTGGTGGCGGTGATGAGACTTTCAATTGCTAAATAGCTTTCTGTTTCACATCATGATAAATGTGTCATTACCTGTGGAGGGGTAGGAGTGGAGGAAGGTCGTCCTACAGGGGGGGTTGGATTCCTGCTCCCTGTGCCCCCTGTCCCCCCCGCCATGATCTCCTCTGTGATGTCCCTGCCTCCCTGGTTGGGGTCACGGATACGAATCTGGGAGGACAATGACACAAAAGCAGCAGTATCTGACTAAAGTGCACGGATCTCAGGGCAACCCTTCATTAGCTACATTCAATAAGCCAAGCAATGTGCCGTGTACTGTAGGGGTATGTTGTGTCTACTGTGGCATCATGGCCAAAGGTTCTGGTAGGAGAACTACAGCTAAATTAGCCTGGCATATAATGGGACCCAAGGACGGAATAATGAATATCAGGGGTAAATAATGAAGACGTGCCGTGACTGACAGGAAGCAGTTTTGAAGTGATGACATTGTCACGCTTTAAGATGCTGACAAGGTCACCAGTTACAGCAGGATGTACACGTGCAATCTGAAGACTGTCAGGTGTACGGGGTGTAAATTTACTGTAACAAATGTGATGACTTCAACAATAGAGACAACAGCATTCCTTGCATTTCAGATTTTATGAATTTTGTTCAATAAAGCTTATTTAGTAAAATTGTAAACCACTGGTCCACCATCATAAAATGGTGACATATTGATGGATTTAATGTTGCCTTTCCTTCCTAAAGATAACTTTGACTTGTTTATTTAAAGTTAAACATTAACAACAGCGTTGATTCTTATGCAACACTCTGTAAAAACACAATATGAACCAAATGCATTCATGTGTGAGGTGAGACAGTCATTGGGTGCAGATTTCCAGCATTTTACAGTCAGAGAAATAGTTAATAAACTAGGCTAGACAGTTCTCTGAGAAGCCTAGGTTTTGGAATCTATTGAAAAGAATAAGAATGTAAACTTTTCAGTTGGTTGTCAAATCCTCAGTGGTGGTCCTCAAATTCAAGTCTTGGCTAGACAAGTTGAAATCGAACATTGGTGATTTGGACTTTGGCTCGTATTTGCTTAAACAACTTGGAAGCCTTTTGTACGTGACTGAATAGGCTGGGATAAGAAGAATCAATATAAGCAGAAATTGTTTTGATTGGGCAAATTTAAGTAAGTCACTGTCCTTCTCAATATCATTATTTCAAAATGTTCAGCAACTACGTCATTGCCCTCCAAGCACACATCGCCAAGCCGCTTCAATCCTCATCACTGCTCGTTCAACACTGAGGCCTTTACTTGGTACACGTGTGCTGAGGATACACATTCCTCAACTATACACAACCACTATTAACTACACAGGCGTCCCACCTAAACAAAATGTCGCTAGAGAGCATCATGCCAAGGTATCCCTTTTGACTAAACCATCGACCCTGGGCTGTGCTGTACCAATTATCGACACCCCATGCTGGACTCCGAGCATAGTCAAAATGCCGTGGCCAGGACACCAACCCTGGCCACCATGAGGCAGTTGTGCTGTGAGACAAAGCCGGGTGAAGACCTTAGACTCAAGGTTTAATTACTTAAATTCATCTTTGATTCTAGCAGTACTACTGTGGAAAAAGTGACAGAAACTCAAAGCAGCCACCACTGGGCAAGAAAAATCATATTGACTCTCTGACACAATACTGGAGAGTTGCACCTGTCAGCAAAGTGTCAGACAAATTTATGCATATTTGTTTTGAAGTTCCTTGATGAAAATCAATATTTAGCCCATCCAAGCAGAGGCACTGCGTTGGATGAATACCCAGTGTAACGCGAGGTGTCCGTTATAGTAGTTAGTGGACTACTGCATGTGCGTCTGTGTAGGGACTGCAGCCTGCCGCGATACTCACTGTTTTCTTCTCTCTCTTAGTTGGTGGAGGTTGCTGCGGTGTAGGCACTATGATGGGCGGGGAGGGGGGGTAGACCTGCTGCCCTGGATAGAATTGAGGTCCGGGAGCTGTGTCAGGGAGGAGCAAAAGCTGAGTACAGTGTCCGTCTGAAAACTGTGACTTCAATCTGTCTGTATGAAAAGGTTTTAGCAGAAATGGCTAACAGGATTGTCTTAATGTGTGCTTTAAATTGGGGCTGGTAGGGTTTGAATTGAGGTTACATTGGAACATGTAAAGTTTTAAGTGAGCTGTTTGAGTGTCCTAAGGTGAGACTCACCATACTGAGCAGGGAACTCCCCCGGGCCAGGGCCAGGATAGAAGGTGCCTGACCCAGGTGGCTGCACTGAAAACTGCTGGGGAGGCCCCACATACGGAGTACTATGGCGATACTGTAGGGGGCACACAAGAGAAGAGTGTTCAAAATAGTGTGGAGGAATAACTAAAAGTCAGTCAGTGAATTAGTCTAACCTGTGGGATGTAGTACTGGTCAGTCAGTCTAACCTTTATGATGTAGTACTGGTCAGTCAGTCTAACCTGTGGGATGTAGTACTGGTCAGTCAGTCTAACCTGTGGGATGTAGTACTGGTCAGTCA
>JACXGM010032691.1:0-12500 GCA_016801145.1 Umbra pygmaea | reverse complement strand
TGGCCACAGCTGCTTCCATACAGATTGAGTCAGTGTTTCTGAGGATGTCTGTATGGGAGATACGGTCTTCCCAGGACAAACTGAGGATCTTCTGTAGGCAGCGGATATGGAAGGCCCCTAGGTTGGTGATGTGCTGGCGGTATGGGGTCCATGACTCTGCCCCATACAGCAGAGTGGAGAGACACACCGCGTTGTAGACCGCAACCTTGGTACTGACCTTCAGGTTACGATTTTCAAAACCCTGCTGCGTAGGCGTCCAAAGGATGATGAGGCTTTATTTATCCGGGTATGTATTTCTGTGTCAAGGGAGCAGCCTGAGGACAGAGTGGAGCCGAGGTAGGTGAAGTGGTCCACTGTTGTAAGTGGAACACCGTTTATGTGAACTGGCGGGGGTGGTGAGATAGAACATGACCTCGTTTTTTTTGGTGTTGACCTGTAGGCCAAAGGATTGGTACAGACTGGATATTGTGTTAAGGGCATGCTACAGAGAGTCAGGACTGTGAGCTAAGACAGCACAATCATCAGCATACTGATGCTCACAGATTTGGCGGGTCTTTGTCTTTGTGTGGGCCTGGAGCCGACGGATGTTGAAAAGGCTGCCGTCAAGTCTGTATTCCACATGGACACCATCTTCCTTTCCCATGACACGGTGGAAAAGGCAGGTGATGGCAGAGAGGAGGATATTAAAGAGCACTGGAGGCAAGACACAGCCTTGCTTCACCCCAACGTTTACCTGAAAAAACTCTGACTGGAGTTCTCCCATAAGCACTCTGGCTTGCATCCCATCATGCAGCTGCTGTAGGATGAAAAGAAACTTGGGTGGTACCCCAAGTTTGGAAAGGTGTTTCCAGAGCAGCTTACGGTTGATGGTATCAAAAGCTTTGCTGAGGTCGATGAAGGCTATGTAAAGGTCTTTATGATGTTCTCGGCTCTTCTCCAGCAGCTGCCTCAAAACAAAAACCATGTCTGTTGTGGATCTGGTCTTCCGGAAGCCACACTGTGTCTCCGGAAGCACAGCTTCCGAGATGTGCTCAACCAGTCTGCTGAGCATGATCTTGGCCAAGACTTTCCCTGCGATGGAGAGGAGAGATCCCACGGCTGTTGCCGCAGACTGCTCTGTGTCCTTTCTGTTTATAAATGACCACAATGTTAGCATCCTTCCAGTCCTATGGGATGATCCCATGTTCCCAGATGTTTTGGATCAGGAGATGCAGGTGATGTGTGAGGATATATCCTCCATGTTTGAAAACCTCTGCAGGGATTCCATCGGTACCAGTGCTTTTATTGTTCTTCAGCCCTGCAATGGCTTGTAAAGTGGTGGGGTGTCCAGGTGCATGGTTGGGCTGCTCAGTCGCAGTGGAAGCTGCCGAAGGGACGCGCTGCTCCATCCCGCAGTCCTAGCGACCATCACTCCATTGCCGCCTGTGTGCATGGTTTGGCTAGACACTTCCAGCCACATCCTTGGCCTGTGCCCACCGCCATTCCACATCGCCACAGGACTTTGGGGGAAGGGGGGGAGCAAGAAGCTTGCGCATAGGTGAGGATTAAGATGAGGGTGTGGGTGCGCAGACCTCACTCCCACCATCTTCACTCCTACCAGATGGACCTCCAGTGGCATGAGGGAACCCATGACGACCTTCGTCTGGTAGGGGTTGCAGGGGGCTGCCGGTGGTCCGGTCATTTGGACTCCGCCTATGCCTGCCCCCAGGTGCAGGTTTGTTGACAGGGTTTGCTCCCCTAGCCACGGGACTCTCGCGAGTTAACCCACGTGGCTGTGGGGTTGCGGTCTTCCGCCTTTCCAGCCGTTGTGGTGGTTCTCACGCCCACCATCTTCCGCCTGTGCCGCCGTTGCTGTCTTCACTATTTACCCATAGCTGGGGCTATTTGCCCATAGCTGGGACAGTGGTTGACGGGCATCAGGGCGTTTCCACTCATCGATGGGCCTGCATGCCACGTCTCTAGGGCCCACTGCTGCTCCGAGAGCCCGTACAACTTTGCCTGGACCCACACAGGACCAGTTACCATGTGTGCCACGGGGAGGCGTGTACAAGATCTTGGCAGTGGAGAGGCTATGTACCAGCTGGGGAGGCTTACACACTCTGCTCCTGTTTTCGCCCCTGAGGGCCAAGGGCTATCCGGTGGCAGTAGCTGAAAGCAGAGAGTGGCAAGCAGAACTACAAGCACTACAAGCACTACTACTCCAACACTGCTGCACTGACGCATCACATGCCCTGTATACACATGAATATGCTATTAATTACAACAGATTCATACATAACATTATGTCTAATTCTAAAAACACTATCAGTGATCAATTTTGGGGAATTTGTAATAATATCACATCGGATAGTAGGCTGTAGTACTAAATGATATAGTAATGTTATTTCTCAACATTTGTATTCATTTGCTGCTGGGTCATTCTAGGTCTAGTGTGCACAATTTGAATTTGCTCAGCAAGTTACTCTGGCACCGAGTAATGCTGCTCATTAACTTTGCCCTTGTAGCCGAGCTGCACCAATCACTTTGAAATATCTGATATAGGCGGGCCAGAGGCGTGTTAGAAACGATGACGACAGCTCTGCGATTGCGACCTCTAGTCATTAGTAAACATTGTAAGATCGCTATGGATCTACACCAGTTGTTGTAAACTGCTTTGGCCGCTACAATGAACGAGTTAGACTTGGCTTTTTGTCTAAAAGAGGAACAGAAGACTGCGCTCGAATCGTTACTTTTTAAGAAGGACGTTTTTGCTGTTTTGCAGACCAGATATGGCAAGGGTTTAATCTACCAGTTAGCTCTGCCATAGGGTTAGTGAAAACCCACTGGTGATTGGTCGTAGTGTTATGCAATTGCGTACAGTGAGATTTTCGAATGCACGCTTGGTGCCGCCCCTCGAGTTGAGTCATTTACATTACTCGATCCCAGATCCTTAATCGTTTAGGATTTGGGTCTGGATTTTTCCAGGTTACCACTAGGGGGCAATTTAAATGTATAATAACTGCATGTGGAATGACACAAATCAAGCTATAGATCATAAAATGTTTGTCCAATCATTACAAAACGTACAGGATATGTTTTATAACAATGTTAAATATGTGTAAAATTACTTAAGTTGCTATTAAGAAAAACAGGGCTTGCGGCTATATTTTATAAATTAAAATCATGGAAATTGTCAAGAGTGCCTAAACGTTTGCATAAGACTGTTAATGTATTATAGTTTTTTTTTTTTGACAGACTGAAATATGGTATTAAGATCAATGAAGAATTTTGAGAACTATATTTTGACTGCTATTCTCCGGCCTCTTCCAGTAACACCTTATCTCTGGGTCTGAAGAGGTCAAATATGAGAAGACAATGGAATCTGAAGAGGGTGCCTGTGCAGATGATTGACTGCAAGAAAATTGACATGGGTGGGTAATTGAAATTCAATAAAATCACTAAACTGTTTCAAAATAGTTTTTATTTACTAGGGTTGGTGTAGTAGTCTAGGCTCCTGACTCCACAGCACCCATGCCTCCTGGCTACAGGGGTTAGAGGCTCGGCTGACTCTGTGCCCTTTCTCTCTGTCTTTCTCTCACCTCCTCCTGTCCAGTCAAAAATATATATATGAAAAATATCCCCCCAAAACCAATCTTAAGAACAGGAGAGTTGTTAGTACTAGTGTTGATTGTAGAGTAATACAATTTAACATTTTCATTCACTAATGAAAGTAGACCTTGTTTCCTGACAACAGAACCACCATTGTTTGTCTTTGTTTCACAGTGCACAGATTTAACTGCCACCTTCTCAGTGGGAGGGGCTTATCATCGAGAGAGGCTGAACAACATGAAAACGAAGATAACAGCATCTCTAAAACCAAACACCTCATGAAACATCAGGGAATTTACACTGGTGAGAAGCCGTACCACTGCGTGGACTGTGGTACCAGTTGTAGAACTTTGAGTAAATTAAAGGTTCATCAGCGAATACACACTGGAGAGAAGCCTTATGGCTGTGATCAGTGTGGAATGAGATTTGCTCAATCAGGAAACCTAGTTAGACATCAGGGAATACACACTGGCGAGAAGCCTTACCACTGCTTAGACTGTGGTAGCAGTTATAGAACATCAGATCAATTAAAAGTTCATCAGCGAATTCACACTGGAGAGAAGCCTTATGGCTGTGATCAGTGTGGAAAGAGATTTGCTTCATCAGGAAACCTAGTTAAACATCAGAGAATACACACTGGCGAGAAGCCTTACCACTGCTTAGACTGTGGTAGCAGTTATAGAACATCAAATGATTTAAAGATTCATCAGCGAATACACACTGGCAAGAAGTTTTACCACTGCTTGGACTGTGGTAGTAGTTGTAAAACCTCAAATAATTTAAAGGTTCATCAGCGAATTCACACTGGAGAGAAGCCTTATGGCTGTGATCAGTGTGGAATGAGATTTGCTCAATCAGGACACCTAGTAATACATCAGCGAATACACACTGGAGAGAAGCCTTACCACTGCTTAGACTGTGGTAGCAGTTATAGAAGATCAAATGAATTAAAGGTTCATCAGCAAATACACACTGGAGAGATGCCTTACCACTGCTTAGACTGTGGTAGCAGTTATAGAAGATCAAATGAATTAAAGGTTCATCAGCGAATACACACTGGAGAGAAGCCTTACCACTGCTTAGACTGTGGTAGCAGTTATAGAAGATCAAATGAATTAAAGGTTCATCAGCGAATCCACACTGGAGAGAAGCCTTATGGCTGTGATCAGTGTGGAATGAGATTTGCTCAATCAGGACACCTAGTTAGACATCATGGAATACACACTGGCGAGAAGCCGTACCACTGCTTAGACTGTGGTAACAGTTATAGAAGATCAAATGAATTAAAGGTTCATCAGCGACTACACACTGGAGAGAAGCCTTACCACTGCTTAGACTGTGGTAGCAGTTATAGAAGATCAAATGAATTAAAGGTTCATCAGCGAATGCACACTGGAGAGAAGCCGTATGGCTGTGATCAGTGTGGAATGAGATTTGCTCAATCAGGACACCTAGTTAGACATCATGGAATACACACTGGCGAGAAGCCGTACCACTGCTTAGACTGTGGTAACAGTTATAGAACATCAAATGAATTAAAGGTTCATCAGCGACTACACACTGGAGAGAAGCCTTACCACTGCTCAGACTGTGGTAGCAGTTTTAGAACTTCATATAATTTAAAGGTTCATCAGCGAATACACACATGAGAGAAAAATTATGTGGAAAGAGATTTGCCCAGTCAGGACATTTGGTTAAACATAAGAGGACCCACTGAAGAGATGACTTTCCATTGCTTATATTGTAGAAGCAGTTTTTTTACCTCAAATTAATTAAAGGGGCATTAGCAAATATAAAGAGAAGAGAAGCCTTATGGTTGCAATCAGTGTGGAAAGACACTTAGAAAATCTGGCTAAACAGAAGGACACGCCACAGTAGAGGGTTATCCTACCCCTTTCTTAAAACTGTTTAGGAGAAGTTATGTAGGTGGGTTTTGCCTTCTCATGCTTTCTTATGTGGCTTTTGCCAGCTAACCCATTAGATTTTTTTTATCGACCTTCACCAATTAAATGGAAGTGCTGACATTGGTGTCACTACAATGAAATCTCTAGTATATTATTGTTTATTATGATCAATACAATTATTACTGTTGGCCATTCTGAAGTGAACTGATCGTTCATGTTTTTTATTCACTGATTCATGTAATTCATAGTTTTTTACCACTGCTTAATTTCATAATTTCCTGATTATATTTTTTATTCTGGTAGCAGTCACTTTTTAATATTTACAGCGTAGAACACATGAATTTAGTCTTTTTACAAAATAACTTATTTGTTACAACAATAAGTACCAACAATAACCAACTTTATCTTGAATAAAGTTCATGCACAGGCCAGATGAGCTGTTGACTCTCCATGAGTTAAAGAGTTTTGCAATCTGTGCAGTAATTTAATATGATTTTGTAAGTCTATTTTTGTCACCGTTCACTCGTTCTTCAACAGGATTCATGTGTTGTTTCCCAAACTATGATGATCTACAGTCATATGTTGAAGTTTAGGAGCCCCTGACAATTTCCATGATTATCATTTCTAAATAATTGGGTGTTTTGATCAGAAATTTCATTTTGATCCATCAAATAACTGAAGGACACAGTAATTTTCAGTAGTGAAATGAGGTTCATTAGATTGACAGAAAATGTGCAATATGCATCAAAACAAAATTAGACCGGTGCATATATTTGGCACCCTTGTCATCTTGTTGATTTGAATACATGTAACTCCCTAGCACTGATTAAAGTGAAACACAATTGGTTTGTTGAGCTCATTAAGCTTTGAACTCTCAGACAGGTGCATCCAATCATGAGAAAAGCTATTTAATGTGGCCAATTGCAAGTTGTTCTCTTTGACTCTCTAAAGAGTTGCAAAATGGGGGCCTTAAAACAACTCTTAAAATGACCTGAAAACAAAGATTGTTCAATATTATGGTTTAGGGGAAGGCTATGAAAAGCTATCGCAGTGATTTAAGCTTTCAGTGTCCACTGTGAGGAAATTGAAGACCACAAGGCACAGTTCTTGTTAAGACCAGAAGTTGCAGGCAATGTAAAATATGGGAGAGGCAAAGGATGGTGAGAACGGTCAAAAACAGCCCACTGAAAAAAGACCTACAACATGATCTTACTGCAGATGGTGTCACCGTGCATTGTTCAACAATTCAGCGCACTTTGCACAAGGAGAAGCTGTACGGTAGAGTGTTGTGGAAGAAGCCTTTTCTGCACACACGTCACAAATGGTCACTGAGGTACATTTGGACAAGCCAGCTTCAATAAAAAAAGCAGCTGTGGACTGATGAAACAAAGATGGAGTTACTTGGTCATAACAAGGGGCGTTATGCATGATTGCAAAAGAACACAGCATTTCAAGACAAACACTTGCTACCCACAGTAAAGTTTGGTGGAGGTTCCATCATGCTGTGGTACTGGGAATCTTGTTAAAGTTGAGGGTTGCATGGATTCCAGCAGATACTTGAGAATAATGTCGAGGAATCAGTCACAAAGTCACAAAGAATGGCCATCCCAGTCCTCAGACATGAATATCATTTGAAATAATTTGGGTGATTTGAAGCGGGTTGTCCGTGCTTAGCAACCATTAAACCTAACTGAACTGGAGATGTTTTGCAAGGAGGAATGGACCAAAATCCCTTAATCCAGAATCCAGACACTCATCACAGGCTATAGGAAGTGTCTAGAGGCTGTTATTTCTGCTAAAGGAGGCTCAACTAAATATTGATGTGATATTTCTGTTGGGGTGCCCAAATGTACGCACCCGTCTAATTTTGTTTTGATGCATATCGCACAGATTGTGTTCATCCAATATACCTCCTTTCACTACTGAAATATTACGGTTTCCTTCAGTAATTTGATAGGTCAGCAATTTTTTTAATCTATCAATGTTGGTCTTTGTGCCCAATTAACATTTAGCCTGTCAGGTGAGAACAGCTAGCCTGACTTAATCAGTCAGTTGGGTATTAACTGAATATTCTATGCCCATGCTTTCAAACAGTTGGATATATATGTGACCTATGTCATATCCAATACTCTATATTCATGAAAAAACATTTTATTTTCATTTTGTATTATTAAATGAAAGCTATATAATACATATATTAATTTGATAAAACAATTTGTTTATTTGTGTATGGAATGAAATTGAGCTGAAATGTTTTAACAACTGAAACAAAGTTAGGTAGGTTCATCAATAAATTTTCTCTTGTACTACCACCAGTTATTTTACTGTCACATTTATTTATATACGTTTCCTATGTGTGGCAGCAGTTGGCAGATTCACATTTTCTTGCAATTGGTACGCTAATCTATCAAACTCCAGCAGTCGTTTCACTGCAGTATGGTTCTTCATTTGAAATTAATTTTTCCTTTTCTGACACAGTTGTCTATTTAAATATAATTTTCTCTGCATTTTGTGTCTGCATGCTTATGAAAACATAATTGAAAATGCTCGATTCTGATGCCGAACCAGTACATTTAAAACGATTCCGAAACTATTCCAAAACCGATTCTTGAAAAAACTGAAAAAGGACTTTAAAGATGCTATTAGTTTATTTTATAGATATATTCAAGTTTTAAAGTACTTAAATGTAAAATAAGTAAACCTAAGTCACCTAACATACATCTACAATAATTTAACAATAATTAACAGTTACACTATTACAGTTATTTTCAATTTCTAAACTGCATTGGTCAATACTGAAACCACCTTTTCAAAACTCTTAAGACGGTGTGCACTTACAACATTCATCTTGGCCAAACAGTTAATCACGCCTTCAAAACACACTCAAACCATCAAGACACTTCATACATGTCTCAAAAGAAGCTTGTCAACCTGAACACTGACAACAATTGGAAGGCACACATTTTCACTCATAATACACTGACCTAAAGAACACTAACAACGGTGAGCATTACATAAATTATGACATTTTATTTTTTAACTTTCATTTTCACAAATCAGTTTTGCGTTATAGAATTACAATAATAAGTTTACATTTCATTGCATTTACTAAAGTACAGTATATGTATATTCAAATTAACATGCAAATGTGAATTTTCTGTTGAAATGCAACACTGCTACAGAAAAACATGTAAATGTACTTTATACATACAAATGTGCATCTGTACTACTACAGTATTGTACAGTATTGACTTCTCCAAGTAACCTTTTAGCTACTGTTGAAATCGGTATCTACATTATTGTAAGTAGCTCAGTGTCATACACAAAATCATTCAAGCTAGAAAGAAACAGGCTTAGTATACAGTGCCTTGCGAAAGTATTCGGCCCCCTTGAACATTTTGACCTTTTGCCACATTTCAGGCTTGAAAAATAAAGATATAAATATGTAATTTTTTTGTGAAGAAGCAACATTAAGTGGGACACAATCATGAAGTGGAATGAAATTTATTGGATATATTTTAAAACTTTAACAAATAAAAAAACTGACAAATTGGGTGAGCAAAATTATTCAGCCCCTTTACTTTCAGTCCAGCAAAACTCTCTCCAGAAGTTCAGTGAGGATCTCTGAATGATCCACGGTTGACCTAAATGACTAATGATGATAAATAGAATCCACCTGTGTGTAATCAAATCTCTGTATGAATGCACCTGCTCTGTGATAGTCTCAGAGGTCCGTTGAAAGCACAGAGAGCATCATGAAGAACAAGGAACACACCAGGCAGGTCCGAGATACTGTTGTGGAGAAGTTTAAATCCGGATTTG
Source organism: Umbra pygmaea (assembly GCA_016801145.1). Classification (NCBI taxonomy): domain Eukaryota; kingdom Metazoa; phylum Chordata; class Actinopteri; order Esociformes; family Umbridae; genus Umbra; species Umbra pygmaea. The sequence continues at coordinate 3,186 of JACXGM010032691.1, read as the reverse complement.
GATACAGAAAGATTTCCCAAGCTTTAAACATCCAAAGGAGCACTGTGCAAGCAATAATATTGAAATGGAAGGAGTATCAGACCACTGCAAACCTACCCAGACCCGGCCGTCCCTCTATAACTTTCAGCTCATACAAGGAGAAGACTGATCAGAGATGCAGCCAAGAGGCCCATGATCACTCTGAATGAACTGCAGAGATTTACAGCTGAGGTGGGCGAGTCTGTCCATAGGACAACAATCAGTCAAATACTGCACAAATCTGGCCTTTATGGAATTGTGGCAAGAAGAAAGCCATTTCTGAAAGATATCCATAAAAAGTGTTGTTTAAAGTTTGCCACAAGCCACCTGGGAGACACCAAACATGTGGAAGAAGGTGCTCTGGTCAGATGAAACCAAAATCGAACTTTTTGGCAACAATGCAAAACGTTATGTTTGGCGTATAAGCAACACAGCTCATCACCCTGAACACACCATCCCCACTGTCAAACATGGTGGTGGCAGCATCATGGTTTGGGCCTGCTTCTCTTCAGCAGGGACAGGGAAGATGGCTAAAATTGATGGGAAGATGGATGGAGCCAAATACAGGACCATTCTGGAAGAAGACCTGAGACTGGGACGGAGATTTGTCTTCCAACAAGACAATGATCCAAAACATAAAGCAAAATCTACAATGGATTGGTTCACAAATTAACATATCAAGGTGTTAGAATAGCCAGGTCAAAAGGGGGGCTGAATAATTTTGCACGCCCCATTTTTTCAGTTTTTTATTTGTTATAAGTTTATAAGTTTGAAATATCCAATACATTTTGTTCTACCTCATGATTGTGTCCCACTTGCTGTTGATTCTTCACAAAAATTACAGTTTCATATCTTTGTTTTGAAGCCTGAAATGTGGCAAAAGGTCGAAGTTCAAGGGGGCCGAATACTTTTGCACTGTAACTAAACCAGCTTCAAACTTATGCATTTTTTTTGCAGAAAGATGACCATATTGGCATTCTCTGGCAAGATACGCGGTCCTGACTTATTTCCCGGACATCGGTTTTTGTTTGATGAAGAAAATCAATGTCTAGGATATTGTATATAAATCAAGGGCGTTAGTAAGCCGTGATTACAATGAGGGAGACTTTCAGGACGGGAGACTTGGGGTTCTCCCAAATTACATTCTCAGAAAACTATTTTTTTTAAAACATGATTTACTTTGTTTCCCGAAGCCGGTCCTTTTTTGGCAGTGTTAAAATGTAAGTATCCAAAAGTTCGGTAATATTAAACATGTCATTACATTAGTTAGTTTAGTTATTGTACCAATATCCAATATATTTAAAGTTTAAATGAAATACGAACAGGTTGTGCCAAATGCTTAATGTTCAAACTTTGCGTGCTTCATTGCTTGTGGAAGTGGTCTAATTTTAGATGCAACATATTACATGTTAGTACGTCCCAATCATAGATTTTATATTACTGGGTGGAGCCAGGTGTGATCACCCATTGGTTTGTTAAGGTCTGATTTGTGTCATCAAATTAGGTTTATGGTGATTGGGATTCCGAATCACTAAAGTGAACTGAATCATTCAGTACAGTTCATTTAAAAGATTTGAATCTTTCGAATCACTGATTCGGTTAATGAATCTTTTTGTCGAACTGCTTAATTCTATTTTGTGCCCATGATGTGACCTTATTATTTACTGTGAAAGCAGTGCACTCATTTCGTTTTTCAAGCTATGAACACAAACATGTAAATGTCTGTGGAGATTTGCTATTGATCCTCCACAGGTTGACAAATTTATTTAGCAAGTAGTGCATTTTTTTTTTGTTGGTGAAAACGGTCCAAAAAATGCTCCTTTGTTGCCATCATCTTGACGTTTTCAACTGGCTGCATGTATGCATGCACCAGGGGCGGATCTAGAGGGGGGCAAGGGGGGGCAGGTGCCCCTCCACTGTAGAGTCTTGCCCCTAACTTTGGTGATCCAAAAACTATACTTGTTAAAACAAACTGCCACTGTGTCCACAAGCTTCTCAAAACATTTTACTAAACAATACATTTACCAAAAGTGAACAGTTTATTTTTAAATTTATTCTCAGCCCCCTGCCCCTCATACTTAGCTACGTAACGTCCTTGATTCAAACGTGCAAGCGACGTTTGCTCAGTCTGGCTCACACTAGTTTGTTCGATTCTTTTCAACAGTGGTGTAAATTAACTAAATACTTTGTTGCTTATTTTTTTTGTGTATATGTACTTAGAATACTCTCTGTCTACCAACTTTGTACTTTTACTTCACTATGTTTTATTACAACAATTGATCATTTTACTTCTTTACATTTTCCAAAACACAGTTGTTACTCGCTACAAAATTAAGAAAATTAGTCGTATTGGAGGAAATGCGCTAACAATTGATGAACTAATATCTCTTAAATCGTTATCCAATCCCTTTAGCCATGCATTTAATATTGAGCAAATCAATGTGAAACCCCACCCACCAAGAACAGTAGTGTCGTCCCAAGTATATGGAATATAAACCTTTATATCAACTCGTTTTCTGTCAGTGGTCACCATTGTTTACACCTTTTCCCCTAATTTACGGATATGTTCTTTGTTTTCCTTATAGATACTGTAAGTATCCAAGCAGTTCAGTGAAGGTATACGCAATATCAATTAGCTTACAACATTGTAGCTATTCTCATTTTAGGCGCAGCTGTGTTAAAAGTGGGAACGATATATGAATATTCCATAAACTGAAAATGGGCAGCCCACATTGGAGCTGTTTCATGTAAGCTGTGGTTTTAATGCTAGAAAGAATGAACCACCCGGTGCCAATCAGAGTGACATGTTGAGAAAAAGATTCCTGCCCGACTGAACCCAGTACGTTGTCCATCCCTTCAGCAGAAAGTTGATATGTCAGTGACCAGAATCAGCCATGAAGGTATTATCTACTTGCTAACTTGCCAAGCAGCCTGCAGTTAATTTTAGGTTGGCCAAAGTGAAACACTGCACCTAATCATCTGAATCAACTAATTAACTCTAAACACCTGCAAAAGATTCCTGAGGCTTTTAAAAACTCCCAGCCTGTTTCATTACTCAAAACCGCAATCATGGGTAAGACTGCCGACCTGACTGCTGTCCAGAAGGCCATCATTGACACCCTCAAGCAAGAGGGTAAGACACAGAAAGACATTTCTGAACAAATAGGC
>JACXGM010032690.1:0-12543 GCA_016801145.1 Umbra pygmaea | reverse complement strand
TTGCTTTAAGCACCTTCCGGGATGGGAGGACATAGCTTGGATCAAGCTTTTTCACAAAGGCCCTGAATCCCTCATCCTCCACGATGGTGAAGGGCTGCAGATCTTTCACCACCATGTTTAGAAGAGCCTCATCCAATTCCCTCTGTCTGCCTTTTAAAAGAGAAGATAAAACATACTTTCAGACAAATACATTGAAAAACTACAGCTTCAAATAGTGCACAGCTATTAAAAGTAGCATACTGGTTCATTATTTGGAAACCTTTCTCAACAAATTTAGGTTATGAACGTTTATGCTCAGTGTGCAGAGAAAAACGTAATGGAATGTAGAAGTACAACAATTACGAAAACCAAAATGATGTCGTCACTGGCAGTATATTGGGTACTCATATGTAGATCTATAAAATGTATATTCACACAATATTATATTATACTACATTCACATTGAAGCTATTTTTAACATGATTGGCAGTTGTGATTGGTTCCAAAAGTTTGTCATTATATTTCAATTATAAATATATTTCAAACAATGCATACCTTGCTTAGATGGTAAATGGTAAATGGACTGCATTTATATAGCACATTTTTCTGACCAACAATGGCCACCAAAGCGCTTTACATTGCCTCACACTCACCCATTCATTCACACATTCATACACCAACGGCGGTGTCAGCCATGCAAGGCGCCAGCCAGCTCGTCGGGAGCAACTGGGGTTAGGTGTCTTGCTCATGGACACCTCGACACTTGGCCAGGAGGACCCGGATATCGAACCACCAACCTTCCGGTTGTTAGACAACCTACTTGACCCACTGCCGCCCCATAAATGGCCCAGCAGTCAGTAGCAGGCCTAGGTACAGGGGGAATGCCATCCTCTGCACCCTGCAAAATGGCAGGATGAGTGCTCCTCAAATGGCGCATCATGGATGATGTATTGTTGCAGTAGGCGAGCTGCCGATCACAATACACACATCTCACTTTATTTGGGGTTTCTAAATGGAAATGCTCCCACACCACAGATGTACGTCATCTCTTCTGGGGAGCCTCCATTTTATCTATCTATCCTAATCTATCTAGATATGTATCTCAAATCTATCTATGTAATTAGATATATGTATCTACAATATATCTATGTATTTAGATATGTATAATATCTATATATAATCTATCTATTTATTTAGATATGTATCTATAATCTATGTATCTATTATCTATCTATGTATTTATATATGTAGCCTATCTTTAATCTATCTATATATGTATCTATCTATCTATTAATCTAGCTGTCTATATATATTATGTATGTAGGCTATCTATTAATGTCACTACACTATACTCTGTGTCTGTAGCCTATCAGTCAATGTGTTGTGTAAATTTAAATGTAAGCCTAAATATAACTAAAGAAATCGCACTATAAATGTCACTATATCACCAAAAATCCGCTCCTCTCAAACTCCTCTCACAAAAACCCACAAGGTCAATATGTGTTGATTTCACTTTTATACAGATGTGCGATTGCATGGTCTGTTTCCGACCGTGTCAATCAAACGCTGATTCGGCGGACACACCTGATGAAACACTTAGTGAAACACTTCGAGGCTTCGTTTGGCCATTGTCACGTGACATGGGTGTTTTGAATCACGTTTCGAATCAGTGATTCGAAACATCTGCGCTTCGGGATCTCGCAAAGCTTCGGAACGACTGTTTCGCATCAGCCATCCCTAGTGTAAAGTCTTTCTCTTGTGTTCTAGGTCATGTTGTATAAGTTAAATGTTCTGTTCTTGTGTTTATGTAGTGTTGTTCTTGTTTAATGTTAGGTCTTTGTTACTCATGTATCCTTGTCTCTGTGTTTCTTGTCAGTTCTTCCTTGTTTCCAATAAATATATGTTCATTGAAGACGTGCCTGCCTCCTCATCCTTGAACCGTGACACTTGGACTCCGCTATGTTGTTGCTTGGAAAGATTTCCTGCTATCAGCTTCATCTTCTCTTCAGATTTTTTTTGCGCTCTCGGATTGTTTGTGTTACAATGCTATCAGAATTTTCTAATTAATAACATGCCAGCTGTAGTGTTGACCAATGAAATGGTCCCTGCCCCGTTGAGGGTGCGTTCGATTTACTTTAACATCCCTTGCAGGTGGGTACTGTACCTCCACGGCTCCTCCACTCCCACTAGTCTGATGCCAAGCAAGGAGGAAGAGATATTGTGGTGTTAAGTGACAAAGGGTTGCATTAAACGGCTACTGCTAGAAGAGTTCACGTTGCTATGGACGATGTTTTATTGGGCTGTTCATGTCTTTCCTGTCATGTTTTTTATGTGCATTTACTTATGTAGCTGTCAAACTGAAGTATTACAAGTGAATTTGTGTAACTCTAAAGCTTCCTGATTTAAAATAATAGAAATATTTAAATACAAAGTATGTTATTAATTTATTTATATATATATATATATATATAAAATTGGCCTTTTTATTTTAAAAGTTGCAATAATGTACAGGATGTACAGGATTGCAAATAATGTACATATAAAAACATCTGGAAGGCAGGAGTGGAGGAGCTGTGCAGGTACAGTATCCACCTGCAAGAGATGTTCTAAAGTAAAATGAATGCTTTATCAACGGGGCAAGGCTAATTACATTGGTCAACACTACAACTGGCATTCTATTGGTTGAAGAATTTTGATAGCATTGTGACACCAACAATTGGTGAGTGCAGAAAAAATCTATGCGGAGAAGATTTGCAAGTGTGAAGAAGCAGCCTGAGTGTGCGGAGAAAGAGAGCAGGAAATCTGTCCAAGCAACAACAAGCTGAAAGTTTGAGCACAAGCAGAGCAAATCAATGTTTGAGCAGTGACTATTTTAGTGTGAGAGCAAGGTTTTGAGGGAAAATATTACAAAATATGAATGTAATATCTGTGAGAAATACTCTCAATTTGAAATAATGCACTCTTGAATAAAGATTGGAATATAACTCCATACATTTTTCTGCCACATGGGAAAACATTTTGAGGTTGTATCTCTGCTTGCGTGATGAAAGGTTTACAAGAATGAATGATTTATAAATAATTTTTTTTGCAACAGTAAAATAATATTTACACACGCACAACATGTGAAATATGCATACGACTCCATATTTACCCAGACAATTCTTTTAAATACAGAGAAAACTCACGAAGGTCCTGGGGCCTCACGTATAAAAGATTGCACAGCCTACATACCAGAAGATGGCGTACGGCCAAAACTGGAGAAGTACCTACACACAGAAAAATTCACATGTATAAAACCGGTCGTACGCCTTTATAAATTACAATCAACGTGAGATTGACCGCACGTGAACGAGCCAGTGACCCTGTCTTGTCTTCTCACAGAAATTAATATGCAGATGGCCTATAAATGTGCCCCTGAGCTGAGGTCATTTCTTTTTTGAATTACAATGGATAAACACGAAAAAAATAAAAATTTCACCGACTGTGAGATCGAGGTTCTAACAACAGAGGTGGAGGCAAGGAAATGTGTCCTGTTTGGCGGCCTGTCATCAGGTATTAGCAACAAAAGAAAGTTGGCGGAGTGGGAAAGTGTCACTAGGGCCGTAAATGCTGTAAGTTCGGAGAACCGGACCGTGGCAGAAATAAAGAAGAAATGGTCCGATGTCAAAGTCGAAATTAAGAAATGAGTAGTGGCCATCGTAACAGTGTGGCAGCTACAGGTGGGGGGTCGGGAGCACCTGCGCTCATGCCACAGGAGGAAAGGTTGGCTGCAATCATCGGCGAGGCACTTATAGCTGGAGTTCTGCCTGCATGTGACGGGGACACAAACATTTAACCTGGTAAGTTTAAAATACACCACGACTTAGATATTTAAAGACCAGTTAAAAAAACATATTTCCGTCCAAAAGAAAAAGTAAAGGAAGCAGACTGAACCAAATGATGTAATGTCGTTTATTTTAGATAATGTGGAAACTGAGGAGTCCGGCACGAGGGAGACCCAGGAGGAGAAGGAGTGGGAGGGGGAGAGGAGGGACCCACGTGTGGCCAGCACATCCACTGCAGGGGACAGTCTGTGCACTGGATCAGCTGCGCCACGTGCCTCCGCTGCTGAGGGACGCCAGACTGCCCGTGTCCTCACCGATGCTGTGCTGCAGTCACAAAACTAAATTGTCAGCACCATGAGTGAAATAGTTAGGGAATTAAGACGACTTAATAAGGGCTGACTAACTTATGTGACGCAATAAAAGAACTCAGAAGGTAAATGCACCTTGTCTTGCTTTTTCACATTCTTTGTATGACCTCTAACTGAAGCTGTAAGGCTGCTGCATTGGGTCCAATGTTTGGGGGCTCCGGGTCGGGTTCGTCCATCTCTGCTTCGGCCTGTGGCAGAGGCACACCACATTTGTTTGCCACATTGTGCAGCACACTGCATGCCAGCACAATGCGACACACCTTTTGTGGGCTGTAAAGCAGCATGCCACCAGTTCTATCCAGGCAGCGCCAACGGCCTTTCAGCTCCCCTATGGTCCGCTTCACCACTGACCGAGCCCGAGTATGTACATCATTGTACCACCGCTCTTGCTCATTCTGGGGATTTGTGAGTGGGGTGAGGAGCCAAGTTTGAAATGGATAACCACAGTCACCTATGGGTATACATTAATCACATACTCAGATGCCAATACAAGATCATTGCCTTATTTTACCGTAGCCTAATGATAATAAATTACATATATTACCAATAAGCCAGCCATCCTGCAAACCCCCTGCTTGAAGACTGTTCCTCACACTGCTATTTCGCAGGATAAATGAATCATGAGTAGAGCCAGGCACCGTGCCACAACATTTGTCAAACCCATTTGCGCATCACAGATCACTTGCACATTTATAGAGTGGAGGTGTTTTCTGTTCACATAAGCATATTCATTATCAGATGGTGCCCTTATAGCAATGTGAGTGCAGTCGATGGCTCCGATTACATTTGGAAATCGGCTCATTGCTGCGAATTGCAGTTTAATGTTGACCTGCTCACCAACAGTCAAGGGAAATTTTATTTACCTGGGTGACATACGGATGAGACCGTTCCATACAGCTGCCATGGCGTGGCTCAGAGATGGTTGGGAAATGCCTGACCGGTCAGTTAGCTCTCACTGAAAAGCGCCCGTTGCAAGGAAGCCCAGTGTGGTGAGAACTTGCAAGGGAACAGGCAAAGCGTGGTTCCTTGCTGTCTCACGTTCTAAAGCCGGCCCAAGCTCAGCACAGAGTTCCAACAGGATAACTCTTGGCAACCTGAATCGACTCCTAAGCCAGTCATCATTGTGGGCCAGCAAATCAGTTTGGTCTTTGAGTACACGCTCTCTCCGGATTCTCCTATTTGCAATGTCTTCTAGCCAGCCTGATCTCTTAGAAATCCGTGAGACTGCCTTGGAATATGAACCCCAGAATCTGTGACAGTTCCACGGAATGGCAGAAAGTTCTGTGAAATGAACACGGATCAAAATCCGTGGCAGTTTCACGGAAAAGTCCGCGATTGGCGCACAGTGAGACCTTGCTGTTAACTCGATGTAAGCCTTTCCCAAACCCCTAACCTAACCTTAACCACTCAGAAACCTTGCTGTTAATTCGATGTAAGCCTTCCCAAACCCCTGACCTAACCTTAACCACTCAGAAACCTTGCTGTTAATTCGATGTAAGCCAGGGATGTCCAAACCCTTCCATGGAGGGCCTAGTGTATGCAGGTTTTTGCTTTCACCTTGTACAAGGCTGATGGATTAGCTCACTAATTGCTTAGCATCTCCCCTCACCTGGCAGTATAGGTCCTAATGTGACTCTAATTGAAGGGAAAGACCAAAAACCAGCATGCACTAGGCCCTTCATGGAAGGGTTTGGACACCCCTGATGTAATCCTTTCCAAAACCCCTAACCTAACCTTAACCACTCAGAAACCTTGCTTCTAACTCGATGTAACTTGTATTATTTCGTAATGTATTGTTTGTAACCATGGTGATAGTGAGTAAAAAAATGATTAAGAAAAGCAACACGTCTGCATCGCGTTGGTATAGAAAACAGAATATATGCAAAGTGTCCGCCTGGATTCGAACTCGCAACCTTTGGTATGTGAGTCGCATGGTTATACGCCCTTCTACCATCCCCAACCTACCAACCTACAAAATCTCTGCCAAACTGCCACTCTGCTACGTCATGCTGCGAGTCCGTGAAACTGCCACAGATTTAGAAGTTAAGGATCCGTGGCAGTTCCACGGAATATTCAGCCATTCCGTGGAACTGCCACAGAGTTTGAAGTTAAGTATCCGTGGTAGTATCACGGATTTCTGAGAGATCACGTTGCAGCCCTTCTAGCAGTGCCAGAGCAGCCTTTGCGCATAAAGTATAGCAGCATGATTTACACATCCTTTTATAGGCTACACCTAATTTCCCACACCTTGTTCACTTATTTACACAACCCACAGAATCAATTGAGCATCAATAGTGTGATTTTGCACAACTGTTACTGGAGGTAGATCCAGGCATCATGCCTCCTGTGCATTATGGATGAGCCAAAGTCAGGCTCACAGAGACAATTGCATTTTCCCATGCCAATCTTGTAGTTGCACAGCGAGTATATATTTAATCTGTGGTAAATAATCTTTGCTGTGTGCAATGTTAACCATATACAGAGGGTGACATGAATGAATTTCCTGAATGATTTTGTCGTTCGTTTGACACCCTCAAGTTTAACAGAAGTTATTGAGTGGTGGCAGATTGAGGTAATAGCATTTTCCATTTGGGTTTTGGCATTTTGATGTGAGTCATCCACATCAACGATCAAACTTTTATTAGCGGATGTAATTATGTTTTTAATAATCAATGTCATAGACGTATTACAGTAACTGTAGTGGACACTTTATTTTGTAACGTTTGGTGAGTTATGGCACTTTTCAGTTAGAATTTGTCACGTTACAGAGCCAGACAAGACTTTGCGTACGGCCCAAACATTCTCACGTCTGCTCAAAGGTTTCCGTGACGACCCGCATATTCTCACATCAAGTACATTTTTATACATCACACCATGTGCGTGGAAACCAGCATACGCAAGCTTTTCGTGCGTACGCAACGTTTATACATGAGGCCCCAGGTCTCTCAGGTACCTCAGGCTAAGGGGAAATCTGGGTTGGATGGCTAGCCCTAATGGGATGATGAGGGGATTTAATTGGTGGGATAACATGGACCAATTGATGGTTTATTTGGTAGTAATGGAAATATCTTCAAACAGATTTACTTATATACTTTACTCATCCTGCCTTCTGGTGGTATGTGTCAAAAATAATATTATAATCAATGGAAATTAAATTAATGCTAATTATGGTCACAGGTGAATTACGTTTGGCCAGCTATAATTGTAATGGATTTGCCAATAATAGGAAAAGACGTGCAGTATTTGCCTGGCTAAAAGAAAAGGAATGTACCATTTATTGTTTACAAGAAACTTACTCAACAACTGGAAAAGGGAATGGGAATTATATTTTGCCAACGGGCAAAGAAATTCAAAAGGAGTGATAACATTATTTACCACTCATTTTGATTTAAATGTACAAAGTGTAACAGATCCTTATGGTAGATGGATAATTTTAGAAATGAATTGACCAGAAACAGATATGGCTTATCAACTTACAGGTCTTTCTAAAAAAAATTGCATATTGTGATAAAGTTCATGATATTCCATAATGTAATGATAAAAATTAAACTTTCATATATTTTAGATTCATTGCACACCAACTGAAATATTTCAGGTCATTTATTGTTTTAATTCTGATGATTTTGGCATACAGCTGATGAAAATTCTCAAAAGAATTAGCATATCATGAAAAGGGTCTCTAAACGAGCTATTAACCTAATCATCTGAATCAACTAATTAACTCTAAACACCTGCAAAAGATTCCTGAGGCTTTTAAAAACTCCCAGCCTGTTTCATTACTCAAAACCGCAATCATGGGACTGCCGACCTGACTGCTGTCCAGAAGGCCATCATTGACACCCTCAAGCAAGAGGGTAAGACACAGAAAGAAATTTCTGAACGAATAGGCTGTTCCCAGAGTGCTGTATCAAGGCACCTCAGTGGGAAGTCTGTGGGAAGGAAAAAGTGTGTCAAAAAACGCTGCACAACAACAAGAGGTGAGCGGACCCTGAGGAAGATTGTGGAGAAGGACCGATTCCAGACCTTGGATGACCTGCGGAAGCAGTGGACCGAGTCTGGAGTACAAACATCCAGAGCCACCGTGCACAGGCTGTGCAGGAAATGGGCTACAGGTGCCGCATTCCCCAGGTCAAGCCACTTTTGAACCAGAAACAGCGGCAGAAGCGCCTGACCTGGGCTACGGAGAAGCAGCACTGGACTGTTGCTAAGTGGTCCAAAGTACTTTTTTTGGATGAAAGCAAATTTTGCATGTCATTCGGAAATCAAGGTGCCAGAGTCTGGAGGAAGACTGGGGAGAAGGAAATGCCAAAATGCCTGAAGTCCAGTGTCAAGTACCCACAGTCAGTGATGGTCTGGGGTGCCATGTCAGCTGCTGGTGTTGGTCCACTGTGTTTTATCAACAGCTGGCTATCAGCAGATTTTTGAGCATTTCATGCTTCCATCTGCTGAAAAGCTTCATGGAGATGAAGATTTCATTTTTCAGCACGACCTGGCACCTGCTCACAGTGCCAAAACCACTGGTAAATGGTTTACTGACCATGGTATTACTGTGCTCAATTGGCCTGCCAACTCTCCTGACCTGAACCCCATAGAGAATCTGTGGGATATTCTGAAGAGGAAGTTGAGAGACGCAAGACCCAACATTCTGGATGAGCTTAGGGCCGCTATCGAAGCATCTTGGGCCTCCATCACACCTCAGCAGTGCCACAGGCTGATTGCCTCCATGCAACGCCGCATTGAAGCAGTCATTTATGCAAAAGGATTCCCGACCAAGTATTGAGTGCATAACTGAACATAATTATTTGTTTACTTTTTTTGGTTTACAAACACTTATTTTATTGGTCAGATGAAATATGCTAATTCTTTGAAAAAAATAATAATACTTTTTTTGGTTTACAAACACTTATTTTATTGGTCAGATGAAATATGCTAATTCTTTGACATAGGAATTTTGGGTTTTCATGAGCTGTATGCTAAAATCATCAGTATTAAAACAATAAATGACCTGAAATATTTCAGTTGGTGTGCAATGAATCTAAAATATATGAAAGTTTAATTTTTATCATTACATTATGGAAAATCATGAACTTTATCACAATATGCTAATTTTTTTAGAAGGACCTGTATATGGTCCAAATCTTGATGATCCAGAATTTTTTTGAAAATATATATACAAAATTATTAACAATAAAAGTGACACAAGACTCTTTAGTTATGGTCGGGTACTTTAAAACAGTTCTGAATACACATATGGACCAAAAAGGTAATCACACAGCGAATTAACACCCTCTCGCTCATAAAGAATGAAAGACATGGATGTACTGGACCTAATGGATATATGGAGGCTTAAATATCAGCCGCCTTGATTATTTTTTACATCATTTTCTCTTGCACCCAAAGTTAAGAAAGTGTTCATAGGAGAAAGAATGTTACTCGGAATTTTAAACTGTTGAGGATTGAAACAAGGGTGTCTACTGTCTGCTTATCTTTTCAATATTTCTATTGGGGCGCAGGTGACAGTAAAAATACTAATTTAAAAACACTCCAGTCTGTGGGTTGCCATGGAATAACCACACAGCTTCAGCCTTGTGGCTTCTCACAGTCTGTCATGTGTTAATGCTTACTTCAAATCTTTCTATTAATTGTTTTGTTTAACAAACATTTTTGCCACTTGTGATCATGTAGCACTCACATTTTTTACTGCAGTGTGATCAAACCATAAGGCACAGTGCATGTCTAAAGTATAAAGTAAGTCTTTATAGCTTTTGACATATACAATTAATCATTGCTTGGGCTGAAATAAAACAATTTTCTGTTTAAGACAATTAAGTAAAAAATCATATACATTTGAGTTTTTCTATGCAGGCTCAGGTTTACAGTGCATTTCTATGCGTGAGGTTTTGATTAAAGCTCATTGAGGACAAGGAGACGAGGGAGAACATCAGACTTCTTGCTTCACCATGAAGGCCAGTGGTTCTACCTCGGGCCGGCCCAACCGGATGTGAGCCAGCATATCCTGGGTCATGTTCAGGAAGTTACGGGAGGTGTAGAGGCCAGAAAGGACAGAGTTCATCCCAGAGGGGACGTACTCTCCACAGGTGGGGCCACCAAGTCCAGGGGCGCATATGACAGTGTAGGAGTAGTACAGGTTGCCATGATTGAGTGAACACATTTCATCATTATAAGACCCTGCTTTGACAGGCCTGATGCTGCACTCCCCCAGAAGGTTGTTGTTTTTATCGTATCAAATTTTGTCTTCGTCGTACACTTGGAACTTGAGCTCGCTGAGCAGGGAAAGCTTGATGGTGCTGAATACAAAGATTTCATTCCAGCTGGGGTTGTTGTTGTTGCGGATAACACTAGTCTACTTGGCATCAGCGCCCATTAACACCTTCATAAATAAAATCAACATAAATATTAAATAAAACTGTACTGATTTGAAAGAAAAATCACATAGTAAGGTTCCCTAACACTTGTTTATTATGAGGTTAGGACTAAGAAAATGTCAAATCATAGATTGAATTGTAAAAATGCTTCATTTCAAGTCAAACTAAGTGACAGCAATCATACCTTCACGAAGCTGTCGGTTTCGCTGCGGGTGTCCCCCCAGAGGCCTGTGGCGTGCTTCACTATGACTGTCAGTCGGGCCAGGCCTTTCTCCTGCGGGCAGCACTGGCTGGTCATCTCCTTGCTGGCCTGGCACACACACTGGCAGGAGTCATGGGCACTGGGCTTGGAGCCGTTCTTACACCTCCCAGAGCAGTGCTTGACCAGGGCGTGTTATATGATGTAGTCCTCCACTGCTCTCTTCAGCTCTGCCTTCTTCTTGGCCTGCTTCACCAATTGGTGGAGGGGTTGGAGTGAGTAACTGATGATGTCAGGGACCGTTTTCAGGCTGCTTGCCCAATCACTAAACCCCTTTTTACCCGTTTGGGAGAAGAGCAGGTCGGTTGTTCCATCTGTCTGTCCCCCCACCACCTCAGTAAACCTGTTTATTAGTTTATCATTAGTCTTGTTTTAAACCGGGCACCACATTGAAAATCTATAATTTCAATAATAACAATCAAACCTTTCTTTGAACATGCTGCTAAAGCTTTCCTTGGTGTCACGTTTCGGAATGTCCTTTTTGCAGAACTTGGTCTCAGCATTGATTTCACCTGATCCCGTGTGGGTGGCGACAGAAGCTTCAACCTCAAGGCAATCCTTGACCTGCATAAGGTAGAGAACAGAATGTAAAATTATTTAAAAATACACATCCATAAATATGTGTAAATGTGTATGTATCTTTATGTGTATGTAAGTGATGGACCTCATTCTCTTTGTAACCACTCAGAGCAGCCTGGCACACACGCAGGGACGTGACACTCTTCACTCGCCCCCCCAGCTGAACCTTCCTGATGAAGTGGGTGCCAAATGTGGCAAGAAAACATCTGTAATCAGCCTTGGTCTGGGGGGTGTAGAGGGGGGGCAGGAGGTCCAGGGAGCAAGAGAACTCAGAGTTCAGGGGAGGGTCCTCAATCAACCAGTAACTGAAGAACACAACATGGAGAGATTCTAACTGAGTTGTGATTGTTTCATCTAGTTTCTCCTAAATGTAATCAATCATTGTAAGTCGCTCTGAATAAGAGCATCTGCTAACACAGAGTGTACAGGTCCCATTCTGGGTCTTACTCCAGGTGTCCACATCAATGACGTAAGCCTGCTTGCACTCCATGGTTACCACATCAAAGCCCTCACCAGCCAGGTTGGTCCCAGGAGCTGCCAGGGCAGCCTTACACTCTGCTGGCTTTCCTGTGGTGCATGAGGGCAGGACAGGGGACAGCCACGCTCCCCAGAGCCATAGCAGGGTTACCACTCTAGTTTGCATGTCTGAGGAGGAAAAGATGAAGATGCAATAAATAGTCATAAGTATGTGGACACCTCACCATCACACCCATATCCTCCTGAGAACCAGCAGAAAATGTTTACAATGTAATTATGAATGTTGACAAAGTCAAAACATTTTGGGTCTCAGGAAGATAGCGTGTTGGACATTCCATTCCAAAACCTTGGGCATGAACATGGAGTTGCACCGTGCGCCGCCTCTGTGAAGCTATAACATCCGTCACTTTTCTGGGAAGGCTTTCCTTTCCAGAAAACTGAGAAAAATAAATCCAGAAAATTACATTGTAGGATTTTTAATGAATTTATTGGTAAATTATGGTGGAAAATATGTATTTGGTCAATAATAAAAGTTCTCAATACTTCCTTATATACCCTTTGTTGGCAATGACAGAGATCAAACATTTTCTCTAAGTCTTCACAAGGTTTTCACACCCTGTTGCTGGTGTTTTGGCCCATTCCTCCATGCAGATCTCCTCTAGAGCAGTGAT
>JACXGM010032689.1:0-12543 GCA_016801145.1 Umbra pygmaea | reverse complement strand
TACAGTCATATCAGAAAAAACTGTAAAAGACCTTGGTGTTACTCTGGACCCAGATCTCTCTCTTGACGAACATGTAAAAAATATCTCAAGAGCAGCTTTTTTCCATCTCAGGAACATTGCAAAAATTCGAAATTGTCTGTCAAAGAATGATGCAGAAAAGTTAATCCATGCCTTTGTTACCTCAAGATTGGATTATTGTAATGCTCTATTTTCTGGCTACCCAGACAAAACTCTAAAAAAAACTTAAGTTAGTGCTTAACACAGCCGCCAGAATTCTGACTAGAACTGCAAAATCGGAACACATTACCCCAATTCTAGCCTCTGTACACTGGCTGCCCATTAAGGCTAGGGCTGATTTCAAAGTTTTACTATTAACATACAAAGCACTAAATGGACTTTCCCCTACTTATCTGTCTGATTTGGTGCAACCATACATACCCACACGTACATTACGTTCACAAGATGCCGGCCTCCTCATTGTTCCTAGAATTTGTAAACAAACAGCTGGTGGAAGGGCTTTCTCATATAGAGCTCCAATTCTGTGGAATGATCTGCCAACCCATGTGAGAGATGCAGACTCAGCCTCAACATTTAAGTCTATGCTGAAGACTCATCTTTTCAGTAGTTTTATGGTATAGTGTAGTCTGGCCCAGGGGGCTAAAAGAGAACGGCGGCACTGTTAATGAACCGCCCATGTCGGCTTGCCTGGTAGGCTCCCCTCTCTCTACTGGGATATCCTCACTCCAATGCTACCCCTGCTGTGGTTATGGTCTGCTGGTGACCCTTTGGAGGTGTGGTCTTGGCAATGTGGGTAGGTCGGAAGCATGCCTGCTTGCTGCTGCCCGAGGCTTCCTTGTGCAGGACCACATCTCTTGCCCCCCCCCGTCTCAGCCCCAGATGTTATGCTGCAATGTTTATGTGCCTGGGGACTAGGGTTTTAAATATTCATTTTGGGGTCAGAGCTGTGTTAAGGTACTAGACCCAAGGTATGCCCACTCTAATGTTCCTGATGTCATGTTCATCCTAGTAGGACCCTAGGAACATACGACAGCACCATGTGGCCTGATGACTCCTTCCTGTCCCCTTTCTGTGCCCGGCCCACTGCTGTGCTGGATCCCATGTCACTGCGGTTGATGATCCCGTTTCCACCCGATGACGCCAGCTTTCATATCCAGGCGGCTTCATGGTCTTCCTTCGCAAGACCATCGAACTGTATTGATGCTACATAAAGACTAGGGTCACAGTCCACTCATCATATCTTCATTGCTGGACAATAATGGAACACTGAATGACCTTATTACAATGGGCTGTGTACCTTCAGATCCCCCACCCGGTACAGCCGAAAGAGGACTGGCCACCCCTTGAGTCTGGCCTCTCTCTAGGTTTCTTCCCAGGTCCCTCCTATTAGGGAGTTTTTCCTAGCCACTGTGCATCACTTGTGTTGCTTGCTTTTGGGGGTCTGGGGTCTGTCAAAGCACTTTGTGACAACTGCTGTTGTAAAAGGGTGCCGTTATGCATGGACAGGCGAACAATGAAAACGTAAACCTCTTAGATAAAATATGCAAACCAACAGCGTGACACGGTCACAAAACCCCACAACAGTCCCATAACCAGTCACAATATATATACACACAAGCCCTAATTGGCTATTAGGGACAGCTGCGGGAGGTGAGGAATGCTGGGAATGGGAGCAGTGATGTCAGAAGCCAGGGGATGCCAAGCGCTGGATACTGTGAGCGCCAGTAGAGGGAGTCCCTTGCCGTCAAGCGCTGACAACTGTAGGTAATTAAAGATATATTTTTATCTGTCACCCTTTGTGCTGACCAGACCAGACTGAGATCATGAAAAAGTTGGCAGAGGAGAGTGCACATGATTTTTGTAGAAAGGTGACACTTTTAATCTCTCCTCGGCCAGACCATACTCTGATGGCCAATTAGCTAGTAATTGTGTTACAAAACCCCCAACCCCCCACGTGCTGATTACATGAAACTGTTGCCAAGCAAAAAAACTTGATGTTCAACATGTTACTGTAGCTCAAAAGCAAGTTTAGTAAAGTCTAGGGATGGGCCAATACCAATTTTTATGGAACAAGTTCAAATTCAGAGTCAATTTTGGGTACTTGACGATACGAATATCGATACAAGTACTTTTAATAAATATGCCAAATGTCACATTTTTCAAGCTAATATGCTATTTCTTAGATGTTGATTAGCCAATTCAAAAATAGGCTACAAAAGTAAACATATGATTAAATGACAATTTTATGAGATTGCTGAGTTCAAAACTGCAACGTTGGAAAAAAGCTACAGGGGGCGCACTGCATAGCTGGAGTCATCTCCTCCCTCTGTGAGTTCCGCCCGCATACAGTTATTATAAAAGTTATTCATAGTTCTTTGGTGAAACGGTTTGGTGTGATTCCTCTAGGTGATAAATGTTATTCCCTGACTGAGTACCTTATAACACGGCTTGCAAATCCCCAAATGAGCAGGAGCGCAGGTTCAACATTGCGCACACATGCACATGAACGGTGGAGAGATGTAGCCTATAGGTTTGCTCAAGGGCAGGTGGCTCTCTCTTGGGTCAGCAGGGTGGGGACACTCTGCTATACACCCCAGAGCAGGACTGCAATATAATTATGGCATGTGGGGTTCTCCGTAATATTGCGACTGAGAACGGGGTGCCTTTCAATGAAGATCCGTGGCCACAACAGCCACCATTGGGGGCACTACGAAGCAGACAGGATTTAATAATGTGCTTCTAATATACCGTATTTTTGCGATACACTGCACACGATATGCACATTTTTACATGCTATATAGATTGTTTTTTACACAAGATAACTACAGTCATTATTTTTGTTCTGTACTGTTGTTAAAGACCAGCTATTCCCAAAGTGGGATACAAAATAAATTGTGGTTCAACATGTATTTCAATATTCAAACGTGCCTATACGTTATTATAATTTTTTTTCATGTCTGAATAGTCCAGACTTACTGGCAACAATAATCCCCAACTAGTCTCTGGATCAATATCAACATATTTTGAAATATCAAATAGGCTAATTTGGCATCCAACCAGAAAAAAAACTATAATTGTTTATCGAGAAAAGGCCTCCAGTAGACAAATCAAACTACAAACTGGAAAATTACCATATGCAACGCTAAAGACAATTAAGTAAAAAAGGAAGAAAAATATACAGTTAGATCACATAGGCTACTCACTTATAAGGTTATATAATCACCACCCAAATTTTCATGTTTTTGAAAACAATTTTAATTTTATTGGACAGATTAACTCATATTTCACGCTGTTTGGAATTCCAGCATAATTCAACTGGCCTTTAGCAGCTGCAGCAGGCTGGGGCAAGACAGGGCTATCAACCCCACAAATAAGCTTTCCCATCATTTGAATGGTGGCCAACACTCCCTTTCTCTTGCCTGAAGTGCTTGAAAACATATTTAAGAAACAGTATGGGAGATGCTCAAAACCGTAATGATGTGCAGTTGGAACAATCCATCACAACACCTTAGTGACTCATTCAATTTTGTCATTAATTTAATATCATTTCATTATAAGTGCTCCTCCAGCCCAATACTCAAACAAAAATGGCTGTTTGTTTTACATTTTCTAAATTAAATAGATGAAGCGGTTACTGTAGCATCAATAAGACACAATTCATGTAATAATTGATGCAGCTTTAATGAATGAATCAATTCAATCTTTATTTATTGTCTAATGCCAATACAGGACACCCGGCACGTCACCAGACTTTATGTGTTACATTAGCTATATTTAAAAAAATCCATATCACCATCATGTTGTACTAGTGCAAACATTTAAAATGTACAGCAGATAGAGAGATCTAGAAAAGATTTAAACTTTTTAGACATTACCGTTTATAAAAACATTGATATTTTGGAAACTATACCATCTACATCAAGCCGCAGAGTATAACACACTTTTATGGGCAGACAGTACTAATAATAATAGACACCTCTTACAGAATATACCAGTTGGTCAAATCCTTAGACTTACAACGTAGTTACAAATACTAATGTTTTTTATTGTCAGAGAACCAGGAACAAATACAAAATCCATAGGTTTATTAATTGTAAGGTATTCACCCGCCTGTGCCGTTATTATCTTACGATGAAAGATTTGCACAGCAGACTTCGTTTTGACCTTTAAAAAATACATGTATTTTAGAGACAAGATAGTAATTTAAACTACTATCACTTGTTTCATTATAGACATGTAAACCATTGTTTAATTATTATAGAGACCATTGGAATTTGAAAAGTATAGGCTAAACACTTTAACAAAGATAGAGGCTCAGCAGACTTCTTTTTGACGTAAAAAAATTAATAAAAGCATTTTATAGTAGTGCTAGGGGCACTATTCAGTATGATCATACAGTACGAGTGTATGGATGTATCATACATTTTCCATACACTATTGCACACTTTGCTCAAAAGTTCGGAATCATAATGAGTTTGTTTAAATTACGTTACATATATGCCTTCCTAAAAAAAGATTAATGCTGTAGATGGCACCCAGATTGCTATAGAATCCCACCCAAAGAATAGTACAGCAGGCTATATGAATCAAACAGCATTCCACTCAATTTACTGGTGATAATAAGCGGAAAATATGCATCTAAATATAAGTGCATGAGGTTGGAATACAATTTATTCAGCAGGACAAATTTCATGGAATTTATTTAGATTAAATCATGACGCTATTAGTGATGGGGATTCCGAATCACTAAAGTGAACTGAATCATTCAGTACAGTTCATTTTAAAGATTCGAATCCTTTGAATCACTGATTCAGTTAATTAATCTTTTTGTCAAACTGCTTAATTTTGTGCCCATGATGTGACATTATATACAACCATCCTAGGTCTCATCTCCAACAACGATGAGACTGCTTACAGAGAAGAGGTAAGAGCATTGGCTACCTGGTGCCAGAGCAACAACCTCTCTCTCAACGTCAGCAAGACAAAAGAGATGGTAGTGGACTTTAGGAAGCAGCAGAGGGAGGGTCCTGCCCCCATACACATCGATGGAGCTGAAGTAGAGAGAGTTTCAGAGTTCAAGTTCCTCAGTGTGTTCATCAGCGACAACCTCACATGGTCCAGACAGACAATCTCGGTAACAAAAACTGCCCAAAAGCACCTATACTCCCTGAGGAGACTCAAGAAGTTTGGCATGTCTGTCAGGATTTTAATAAACTTCTACAGGTGCACCATTGAGAGCATCCTCTCAGGCTGCATTACAGCCTGGTACGGCAGCTGCTCCTCTGCTGATCGTAAGGCCCTTCAGAGGGTGGTGAAATCCGCGGAGCGCATCATTGGCTGCTGCCTCCCCTCCGTGCAAGGTATCTACCATAAGCGATGCCTCAGGAAAACAAAGAACATCCTCAAAGACCACAGCCACCCAGGCCGTGAACTTTTCTCACTACTGCCGTCTGGTAGACGTTACCGGAGCATAAAGGCACGGACCACCAGACTTACAAACAGTTTCTTCCCATAGGCCATCCGGCTGCTCAACATGGAACACAGACACTGATCGCAAATCGTCTGCTGAGCACTAGCACTCTTTGGTCACTTTATGCTCTCTACATCTGATGTAGCAGAATTAAAATACACCTTTAAAAGCAATTTTTCCATGCCAATCTATAATATTTACTACTTCTCTACTGTTGTACATTTTCTAGACCACTGCTTAGTACATAGCGTTTAGTATTGCTATTACTATTGTCATTATTATTTTAAAATTCTTATATGTTGTAACTCTTGTTTTTAAGCCCACTGCATAGAATCGCCGTGCCATGTCAAAAAGAATTTCTCTGTATGGGATGATGTACGTTATTCGATGCACATGATAAATAAACTTGACTTGACTTGACTTGACTATTAACTGTGAAAGCAGTGCACTCGTTTAATTTTTCAAGCTATGAACACAAAAATGTAAATGTCTGTAAAGATTTGCAGTTGATCCTCCATGGGTTGACACATTTTTTTTGCAAGTAGTGCACTTGGCAATATTTAGATTTATTTTGGTGAAAACTGTCAAAATATTTCTCCTTTGTCACCGTTTACTCATCTTGACGTTTTCAACTGGCTGCATGTATGCATGCACACACTTCTGTCTCGTGTGGCGTTAATATAGACTTATGTAAAACACATTGAAAATATTCACATGTACTTTTTAAGGGAAATAAAATATATTTACGAATTACACGTTTTATTCTCGTTAAGTATGCTTAAAGGAACACATTTTTATATAGTTTGCGCAATATCGCAACACAATACTCAGTATTTATAGCCCTTTCAAATCCGCGACAATAAACCCTTTATGACAAAGATTATGAAGACAAGTTCAATTTCTGCTGCAGTGTGTGGATTATGATAAGTGTGGGCATCTATTTATTTAGGCATGGTGATGACATCTACTAAGTTATAAAAGTTTTTGATTCGGACACCCGTAGGCTACATCTGCATAATTTTCTCTTGCAGAAGTGATTCATAAATAGAACAAATGTATTTTTTTTTTGTTCAAAATGAACAAAAATGTTCGTGATAGACGCTATTACTGATTTGATGCCTATTACTGTTTGTTGAATATTCTTTTGAAGAACAGCATATTTTTCAACACAATACACTTTCATCTTTAGCAAAGTTTTACTTTTTACATGTCAAGCTAGTAACCACCATGCACTCATCATTTTACACTACATGGCGCCTTCTGTCAATCTTGGAAGTTTGGATTGTGTCATACATTTAATGAACCTCATTGTAGTTTATGTTTCCCGCAGGTTTAAGAGAATCTGATTATTTGGATAATTAGGGTTGTGTTGATAGGCAAATCGTAGAGACTGTGCACCAGCACTAACATTAGGAACAAGTGGTATTTATCAATTGGGATTTCCTACCGGTGTGCATAAAATGGTCATAGGACTGTTTGATTAATCCCACTATTTTTTGCATATGCATTCTTAATTCTCTTTTTAAATGAAATCTTGATAAATGAGGCCCCAGCTGTTTGATGTTTGGAAAGCATTTAATTTAGTTGTTAATACTACTGGTCAATCCATGGGTATGTAAAATGCAGAACATGCCGCACATTTTTAAAAATATGATGGCAAGTCGCATGTTCTTGCCAGTGCACACACTTTACACGAAATATTGTTGCAGCTTTTCTTAAAGTAGCTACAAGCCTTTGTAACGGTTTGAGTTTATTGAAGCAAATACTTTTCTGTCCTACAAAATAATCTACAATTTGCTGTATGTCATTGATCTTCCTTTTTAACTTTATTGTACTTGTCACATCCAGCCCTGGTTGGGCTGGAAAGGACATGGACTGAGATATGGACTCATTGTATGAATGGTTAATCATGTGGATGTTTTGAGTTCTTCGTATTGTTGTTTGTTCCAGTGTGTATGCACTGAGGTTTTGCTTTGCTTTGTTTTGGTTGTTTTTAAACGTATATATTAGTTATTGTGTTGTATACTGTGTAGCGTCTTCCTACCTTTCACTTGGGTACTGATTGGGAACCGAGTGATCTAATCACTGTCAGCTGGTTAGCTTTGTTCCCATATCAGTCCTAGGTGGGAGAGCGAAAGGCGCAATTCAATATTGAAATGTAATTCGGTGGGTAAGGGGAGACGGTCTGGATTTTGTGAGAAGTGAGTCCCGTTCTAGTTCGAGTATTTGCATATTTGCTATTTGTTTAGCAGTGTCCGCGCCACTGTGAAGAGCGCCTGAGTTATAAATATATATGTATAAATATTTTGTTGTGCACTCACTAGTGGCATACCCTGCAACTCGTTTGAGTTTCTAAGATCGGTCTCTACAATAAACCAACCATTCCGCTACCTGCCTGTGTCCTCCTCTCTCCACAACACATCACCCCAACAACATGACAATACTTAGCATTACATACTTGTCCAGTTAGTATAATTTGATTTGCCTACTGAGTGTCTTTTCTCATATACTCAAAAGTTTATTGATGATACTCTGTTTGCCCCC
Source organism: Umbra pygmaea (assembly GCA_016801145.1). Classification (NCBI taxonomy): domain Eukaryota; kingdom Metazoa; phylum Chordata; class Actinopteri; order Esociformes; family Umbridae; genus Umbra; species Umbra pygmaea. The sequence goes on along the minus strand of JACXGM010032689.1, from coordinate 4,511 downwards.
ACAAAGAAATTAATGTAATACATGAATAGGGCATTACAACAAATTCAGAGCATTGGTGAAAAATCATCCTGCTACTTATCCCTTTTGTAAACTTCAGCAAATGCTAACGCTATTATGCCTAAAATCTAACAAGATTATCAGTCATCAATTTATGGGGAATTTGTAATGATATCACATCGGATAGCAGGCTGTAGTACTAAAGGGTATAGTAATTTAATTTCGCAACATTTGTATTCATTTGCTGCTGGGTCATTTTAGGGCTAGTGTAGATGTGCACAGGTTTGCAGAAAAACACTTTCATAGCCTACTCATGCACCATCCTTTGTAAACCAGAGCTAGTTATTTCAACAGTTTTGTTAAAGTTATATTATTAGATAACCCATGTCCCAGGTCTTAAATACGTTTTGTTTGATTTAAAATAAGATTATTTAGTAATACTACAAGCTAGAATACATAATCATCTGCCAGCGTGCATTATAATTTAATTCCGTACCAATTACAGGTATTTATTTTTTATTGTCCGTTTACTGTGGTATTTGTCTTAAAAGGCATTTAGAGTGCCATTAAAAAGTCTTATAAAGTCTTAAATATAATGTCATTAATCCTTCAGACACCCTGTGGCAGCAGCATTGGAAACTTCAACACCACAAACTTGATTAAGAGGCAGTGAAAGACGGTAGTGTATAAGTATTGCAATTGGTATCGGCAGATACAGGGGCAGATTAAGGTGGTCAGGGGCCCCTAGTCTTCTCTTTGTGTGAGGCCCCTCCCCTATTCATTGTGCTTTACTGGAAAAATGTAAAGCAGTGCAATACATGGTCCACATGCAAGTATGGTGAACTGGCATAAACACACATTGGGACAGCCAACATTACAGTGTTTTCTTCACATTGCTTCAAGTGGTGGACCACAACAGTAAGACAATTACCACCACACCACATAGGTAAACTGAGAAATTGAACATTACAGACAAAACACAAATACAAACAAGCATAAGGCCCAGTGCTTAGAATCAGCCCTTTAATTATGATCAAGAAACACTACAACCAAAACTAACATCAACAGAGATGTAAGTGGAAAACATACCAGATATAACCCTCTGCCTCAACAGCCATAAAACAATCACAATGGAAATGTATCTACACTGAACAAAAATATAAACGCAACACTTTTGCCCCCATTTATCATGAGCTGAACTCAAAGATCTAAGACTTCTTCTATGTACACAAAAGGCCCATTTCTCGCAATTATTCTTCACAAATCTGTCTAAATCTGTTTTAGTGAACCCTTCTCTTTTGCTGAGATAATCCATCCACCTCACAGGTGTGGCATATCAAGATGCTGATTAGACAGCATGATTATTGCACAGGTGTGCCTTAGCCTGGCCACAATAAAAGCCCACTCTAAAATGTGCAGTTTCATCACAAGGCACAATGCCACAGATGTTGTAAGGTTTGAGGGAGCAAAACTGTTGATGGAGCTAAACTGACTCCCTGGCAGCCATTTAAAGCCAAAACAGGTGGATTTAGCACCACTGCCGGCTCCGCAGCCTACTAAATTGCAATTCAATTGCAAAACAAGCAATTCGGTAGGCTGCGGAGCTGGCTGATAACTGCACATTTTAGAGTGGCCTTTACAAGGTCTCTTTATGTCCTCCTGTCCATAGCTCTCTGATTACTGTAAAATATCAATGACAATCACAGTTACTTCTGAAACGCATAATTTAGGGTGTAATTTGTGGAGGTTTACTCACACATCTCTGCATTCTTTGGAGCTTCTGGCGTCTTTCGGCATATGGATGTTCTTCCAGCTGTTGCTGAAATGCATGTTTGTGTGCAGTGTATGGGTTGCAATAAACACTCAGTGACACACTCTGTCTCTTCACTATGTATTCTGGCTCACTATCATCCATCTACTATCCAACCTACTCAACGACCCACCAAATTGAGACTATAAACACCTGAGTTGATTGTCTACTCCTCACCCCTGATTTTAGTTGCTACACCTGCGCATCCAACTTCCCTAAGTGCTAAATAATTACACTCATGTTTAATTTGGATGAAAGTGTGTACAGATAAATCTTAAGAAATTATTGAGTAACATAGTACTGTCCAGGAATAATATAATTTCATTATGCTTTATTCATTAAGCTTTTAAATAATTCAAGTTCAAAGTCTAAAGTATTTATTGTCACATGAACCAAACGATTCAGAATTGTTCATAACTTTGTAGGAACAGCTTAAGAGAGCCACTAAATGCGGGAGTGAGGGAGAGAAGGGATGACATGCACCAAATTGTTCTTTCCTTTAGTCAAAGTATTGGGTCAATGGATTTTCTAATGTAACATGACCTAGAGCTTGCATTGCATATTGAATTTGAATTTGTGCACAATGTTGACGTGTGGAAACTTTGGTTTTGTTCTTTACACCACAACTGTTGCGTTGCCAGTGTTAAGGAATAGCTCTTTATAGGTCTAAATCAGATGTGGACTGCATGGACTGCATGTTGTGTTAAAGAAGGACCCGCTGATTTAATTATTCTTCCACTGGAATATATCTTCTGATGGTTGTTTTTACTGGACAATAATTGTACCGGAGTTCACCTGAAACAAACTTCACATCTCGACTGGGCTCATACTTCCTCCAGACCACCATGCTGAACGGCTAGCTCTACAGTATCTGCTCCTCTCTTTTGCTTAAGTTGTGTCAACCTGGTCTCCACCTGGTTGTTGTGGCCTGGGCTCCAGCCGAAATGTTACTCTGAGTAAGTCTCCACTCTCTCTTTGTTTAAGGTCTACTGGTGTGAGTTGTGTTTGCTGTGGGGTTTTCTAACTGCTAGGCTCTGGTACTGGTTAGGTTAGTTTGGATAGCCTGTCCTGTGTTTCTGTGGGATTATACTGGATCCATAAATCACTGTCATGTACCCCCCGGTTTTGCTGTTGACATTGTGCCCTGGTTTATCAAAGCGCTCACCCAACTTTTGTCCTCCTACTATATTCTACTCCCGTTTGGATCTATTATCTTTTAACCAAAATTACCGCCCTCATCCTGTTGTAACCCAGCGTGCCTGTGCATCTGGCATTCTCGGTAGACGTCTCTACCTACGTCGTAGCTCTCGTCGAAAATGGTCTGCCAACACCAACACTGGTAGCAATATAATTTCTATCCTGTCTCACTCCCGTCCTCCTAGATACCCATCATACCGAACTGTTAACCTTTGTTTTCTGCGCCCCCTCCAACCTACAATCATCTGTACCCCCACTGCACCCTACCGAACTACCAATCTTGCTCTCCTCAACACGCGTTCTATTAACAATAAAGCTCCAATGCTCCTTGAACTAATAATCGATAACAACCTGGACTTCCTTTTTCTAACTGAAACCTGGCAATTGATGGATGATTTTTTCTCACTGAATGCAGCTACTCCCTCTGGTTATAGTTACCTGTGCCACCCCCGCCTCACTGGTCGTGGCGGTGGCCTTGCTGTATTGTACAAATCCATTTACAACTTAACTGAATTGTCACTTCCCTCATTCTTCTCATTTGAATACATTGCCTATAAAACATCATGCTCCCTCACCACTATTCTTGTATACTGTCCCCCAAAACATAGGGAATCATTTGTTTCTGACCTAGGTGATCTACTCACAGTCATTACATAACCTTTCGCACCCCGCCTACTCCTGCTTGGTGATATGAACATCCATGTCGACTCACCAAACTCCAAACTCACCACTGAATTTATTGCTGTACTGGACTGTTTTAACATCACCCAGCATGTCCATTTCCCCACTCACATCAAGGGGCACACACTTGACCTTGTTTGTTCTGTTGGTATTGACATCTCAAATATTTCCCCTGCTGTGTTCCCCCTGTCTGATCACAAGATCTTAAATTTTTCTTTCTCCTCCAACATACCCCACAACATTGATAAGTGCCCTATATCCTTCCGTAATAGCAAAGCTGTTGACCCTCTTCATCTCTCCAATGCCATCTGCTCTGCACTACCCCTGGATCTTGCCCCCAACACTCCCGATGATCTGGCTAATCAGTTCAACAGTGCTCTGTCTACCTCCCTCAACACCCTGGCACCACTTAGAACTAAGCATGTATCATGTATCACTTCATCTCCCTGGTTTACAGCTGAGCTTCGTTCTCTGAAGCAGGTTGGTAGACGCCTGGAACGCCTAGCTAGATCGACTGGGCTCACCATTCACACTGAAGCATGCAAACATCACTTCTCTACATACAGAGATGCCCTCAGTGCTGCCAGGTCCTCCTACTTCTCCAACATTATCAGTAGATCTAACATGAACCCACATACCTTATTCTCAACAGTCAATAAGCTACTTCAGCCTCGCCATAACAATCACAGCTCAACCACTCTGCCTGCCAATGCTTTCCTTACATTCTTCAGAGACAAAATCTCAACAATCAATGCATCACTGTCTGGTCAGTCTCCCTCTGCCCCTACCCCAACTGCTGACTACTCACTCTGTCCGCCGGTGGTCC
>JACXGM010032688.1:0-12543 GCA_016801145.1 Umbra pygmaea | reverse complement strand
ATCACCTCTCTCTCTCTCTCTCTCTCTCTCTCTCTCTCTCTCTCTCTCTCTCTCTCTCTCTCTCTCTCTCTCTCTCTCTCTCTCTCTCTCTCTCTCTCTCTCTCTCTCTCTCTCATTGGCTGGATCCTTTTAAACACATGCACGCTGTAGAGTCACAGGTCAACTATGTTTGAATTCATCAGCTCAACAGGAGTCAGGGGGATGACAGCATACACAACACACGCTACTGCCTGGGTGTGTGTCTCAGGTGAACAAACACACTCGAGCATGCGCACATACACGCACATTTTGAAAGACTGTTGAATTGCCCGTGTTTGAAGTGGATATAGGAGAGTGTGTATCGTAATTGTCGTCGGTAAAGGTTGGACTGATGCGCATGCCCGTGGCTATAGATGTTTACACAAGCGTTGACGTGTGCATGTGTGTGCGAATGCACGCGAGTCAGGAGACCACTTCTTCACTGCATGCCCTGTGCGTAGCCACTGAGCTGTGGAGGCCTATTGTGCTGGCTGGGGGAACATGTGGCTCCGGTGTTAATTGAAAGTTGTTTAATGAAGTAAACTTATGGATGGAGAGAGAAGGAAAGTGGGAAGACGTGGAGGAGAGAGGGTGAAGACAAAGGGAGGGCAAAGGAGAAAAAACTCCACTTTCTTTAATTATGTTTACCCAACAGGCTTTGCTTCCTAATTTAAATAGCATAAACATCTGGACTGGTGCTGTAGTAGTCAAGCAAATCTTGTGGAAAATAATGAAATTAGATCCCTGGTGCTGTGACAGTGGCAGGGTAGGAGACATCAGCTCTATGTTAATAAAATTGCCATGAATGAGTGAATACAATTAAGACATTGTCAATGGTGGCTATGAACTTTTGTATCTTGTGGATGTTTGCATCATTTGATTATGGTGGCAATTTAAACTTGTTTATTAGTGTCTGTGTTGGAGTATTAATTGTGACCTTTTACGTTTGGCCGTGATTAAACTAGTCACTTGTAAAGTGACAATGTCAGATTGGCTAGAGTGATATTACTTTCTGTGTGTTGGTCTTGTCTATGTGTGTTTTTGGTGGGTGTATGTGTGTTTGTGTGTGTGTGTGTGTGTGTGTGTGTGTGTACATTTTTATTTATTTTTTCACTTTTTTTAAGGAGCAGTGGTAAAGTTTCTCCTGGGGAGGATGGTATCACACAGCAGGTTGAATTCCATGTTCTTCTACTAAACATTTGAGAAATGGTTTACTAATGTTTTACTAAACATTTGAGAAATGTTTTACAAATGTTTTACTAAACATTTGCCCTTGGTTGTGGAGACAACTTTTCACATTTTGCACCTTTTTCCTATGCGACAGTGAGGGCATTTGTCAATTTTATACATTTTGCATTTGCTAATTTCACATTGTTGCTATGATTTGCCATTTGCTACATCCCAGTAGTGTTCTCATTCTCATGGTATCATAGATTTAGTTGGGCTTTTTCTGATCAGGTTTTGTACTGTATAATGTTAAATTAACAGACTTAGGGATGTCCAACAAGCAGATATGGGTGTGATGGTTAGTTGTCCACATACACTCACCTAAAGGATTATTAGGAACACCATACTAATACTGTGTTTGACCCCCTTTCGCCGTCAGAACTGCCTTAATTCTATGTGGCATTGAGTCAACAAGGTGCTGAAAGCATTCTTTAGAAATGTTGGCCCATATTGATAGCATAGCATCTTGCAGTTGATGGAGATTTGTGGGATGCACATCCAGGGCACGAAGCTCCCGTTCCACCACATCCCAAAGATGCTCAATTTGGTTGAGATCTGGTGACTGTGGGGGCCATTTTAGTACAGTGAACTCATTGTCATGTTCAAGAAACCTGAGCTTTGTGACATGGTGCATTATCCTGCTGGAAGTAGCCATCAGAGGATGGGTACATGGTGGCCATAAATAGACATGGTCAGAAACAATGCTCAGGTAGGCCGTGGCGTTTAAACGATGCCCAATTGGCACTCAGGGGCATAAAGTGTGCCAAGACAACATCCCCCACACATTACACCACCACCACCAGCCTGCACAGTGGTAACATGGCATGATGGATCCATGTTCTCATTCTGTTTATGCCAAATTCTGACTCTACCATCTGAATGCCTCAACAGAAATCGAGACTCATCAGACCAGGCAACATTTTTCCAGTCTTCAACTGTCCAATTGTGGTGGGCTCTTGCAAATTGTAGCCTCTTTTTCCTATTTGTTGTGGAGATGAGTGGTACCCGATGGGGTCTTCTGCTGTTGTAGCCCATCCGCCTCAAGATTGTGCGTGTTGTGGCTTCACAAATGCTTTTCTGCAGACCTCGGTTGTAACGAGTGGTTATTTCAGTCAAAGTTGCTTTTCTATCAGCTTGAAGCAGTCGGCCCATTCTCCTCTGACCTCTAGCATCAACAAGGCATTTTCGCCCACAGGACTGCTGCATACTGGATGTTTTTCCCTTTTCACACCATTCTTTGTAAACCCTAGAAATGGTTGTGCATGGAAATCCTAGTTACTGAGCAGATTGTGAAATACTCAGACTGGCCCGTCTGGCACCAACAACCATGCCAAGCTCAAAATTGCTTAAATCACCTTTCTTTCCCATTCTGACATTTGGTTTGGAGTTCAGGAGATTGTCTTGACCAGGACCACACCCCTAAATGCAGTGAAGCAACTGCCATGTGATTGGTTGAGTAGATAATTGCATTAATGAGAAATTGAACGGGTGTTCCTAATAATCCTTTAGGTGAGTGTACGTATGGCTATATAGTGGCACTGTATGTAGAGCATAGTGAATACAAATTCTTTTTTTGTGGAGATATTCAAACCTAAGCATGCAAATTGGCAATCTATTTCCAGACATCGTTTAAAATTCTTCATAGGTCTAGAAAACTAAGTACACTTCACATTGTCATTTATCAGGAACACAGCATTCATTGAAATTATTACACAAATGTTACAAATAATTATGTTGGTTGGTTACTTGTCATCATTTATCATAGCTGACCAAATACAACACATTAGCGAATGCATTATTTTATTCTTTACATTGTATACTGTACATCTTTACATTTACAGTTTAGTAATTTAGCAGATGCTCTTATCCAGAGCGACTTACAGAAAGTACAGGGACATCCCTCAGGAGCAATGTAGGGTTAAGTATCTTGCCCAAGGACACAACGACATTTGACACTGTCGGGAATCGAATCGGTAACCACCCTACTACATATCTGACCTAAACACTGAGCCATCTGTGACCCTACAATCATACTAATAATGCAGTTTTCAGAGCACAGAAGCACAACTACGATACAGTTGCAATCAAAATGATTCATTCCCATTGCAAATGGGGTGTATTGTCAACATTTACAGACTTTCCGCTGTTTGCAATGAACAAATCAAACCAAAGCAATTGAAATAGTTCAACACAACGAATGCATCAAGTGGTTTCCCCAAATCTAACTGACAATGCAACTCATAATGACTTCTCTGGTCTCAAAGTTATTCAACCCACTGAATAGAATCCCTCACAACAGCACAAATATGCAAAACATTTGTTGTCTCAAGCTCACCTGATGCAACTAATCAAGGGCTTCTTGAGGAACGAGTGTTGAGTGTTGAGTGTCACGTTTGACTGGGTGTTAGAAACATGTCTAGATCAAAAGAATGGTACAAAACGTTGAGAGAAGTGATCATCACACTTCACAAACATGGAAAAGGATACAAAAAAGATAGCGAAGGCACTGAATTTTCCGAGAGACACCATTGGATGCATAGTTCGCAAGTTCAACATTAAAGGAACAGTGGTTACACTTCCTGGATGGGGCAGAAAAAGGAAGTTGCTGTATCAATGGCTGCAACCCGATTTCTGAGATGGCAGGTTGTGAATAGAACTCCAAGATGTACACACTACTGACCAAAAAAGCAAAGTCAACTCCAATATGTACAAATTCATATAAAGATGCCACAGATGTTTTGGGATTCTTTCCTGAACATAACTTTCAGCACAATGGATATGCTGAAAAAAACACAGTCAAGCATTGTGGTGTCTCGGTGATGCTCTGGGCCTGCTTTGCAATATGGAATCATTGTAATATCAAAAAATTCTTCATGCTGTCTATGAGGAAGCTGAAGCTTGGGCGTCATTGGAACTTCCAACAGGACAATGATCCCCTGTATACCTCAAATTCCACAAACACTTGGTTGCAGAACAATTTGTGCAAGAGTCTACAGTGGCCATCACAGTCACCTGACTTGAACCCCATAGAAAATCTCTGGTGGGATTTGAAGAAGGCGTTTGCAGCATGCAATCCCAAGAATATTACTGAAATTGGAGGCCATTGCTCATAAGGAATGGGCAAATAGTCCTCAAGAACGCAGCCAGAGGCTGGTGTCCGTCTATGCATCTCATTTGCAGGAAGTCATAACAGCAAAAGGATGCTGTTCTTAGTACCAATGATGCTTGCCATGAAGGGGTTGAATAATTTTAAGACTGATGAAGTCATTATCAGTTGCATTTGCAGTTGAATTTGGGGAATCCACTTGAAACATTTGTTGTGTTGAGCTATTGCTTTTGATCAATTGCTTTTGTTCGATTTGCAAACAGCTGAAAGTCCGTAAATGTTGACACTAAACATGATTTGCAGTTGGGGTTTAATAACTTTGATTAGCAATGTATGTGTATAATGGCACAGATTATAAATGCTATATGTTGTCCTTTACTGGAGATTTTGCTATCTCAGGTTGTCTCAGAAGTTCCTCTATTGAACACCGGGGGGAAAGCAGAATGCAAGTAAGTATTTTGAAACTGTTGTTTTGGAGGGCACACCACCTTCCAGAGCCTCCACTTGGTGGGTATAAGGGGCACCAGTGTTTGCATGCAGTGGAGGTGTGACTGCGCTCTGCCATAGTGTGACCAGAGGAGTGAGGATCTTTTAGCCTGTATGTAAATTCAGAGTGAAGCTCTCCACCTTATTCTTCTGCTGGAGGGGGCCTCTGCTATCTTGCACGCCCACTCGCCGTGTATTACAAGCTGTACACATCCACTTAGGTGTGTATACATTACAGTTCCTACACAGGTTCATGTCAGGCACTTTTACACCATTCCTAAGTAGAATAAAATGGAAGCGCCTTGATTCTCAGGTCCATTTACCATAGTTACGTTTTAGATTGGTGGATTGGTGGATTTTCGGCCCCTTTCTTTTGTTTAGCTATTAGGATTCTGAAGACGGCCCTCTTACAAATTGAAATATGAACCGTTGCTGCTCTCTGTCTGGCTGCGCTCTTCTGTTTATCTTATCACCTCACACAGTAGAGCGAAGAGAGGATTATATTTCAGGGAATGATTTGTCAGTTTTAGGAGGTAATAATGGATTTGGGCTGAGAGCTAAACAAACAGAACTCTCTCACTGGTAGAGAGAAGAGCAGCAAAGAAATGGAGAAAAGGAATGAAGAGCACACACGCAAAATAGCCTGAGAGTTTGGCTGTAAAACTGGGCAGCTGGTTGAGGAATGGGGAGGGGGTCTGGGGGGAACAGTGTAGCCCACCACAAGAATGTAGAAGCGGGCTGGACACTTCAAAGCCTCTTAGAGCTGGAGGTAATGCTTTCCATCCTGGTTGCCAGATTGAAGTGGAAGAGGGTTGCCAGATTGAGGGTAAAGTTGTCATCGGAGCCATGGTTGTCATTGATATTTGTGTGCTTCTTCTTCACCCAACCCCATCTCTGTGTTTCATGCAGAGTATGTGTCTCTGTTGTGTTGACGTCTTCGATCTTGGCACGGACATAGCCTACACTCCATTTTTTTCTACCAACTTAAAAATGGTCATCTAATACGTCGGTCACTCTTTTCGTTTGACTGGTGACATCACCACTTTCACTCCAGAGCACGGTTGACGCCATCACTGCATTTCGTGTTGTCCATATCCCAAGTAGGTAGATGCCATCCTTTGGGATTGTGTTGTACAGTCTCATAAAGAACCATGTTGTTGTTGTTGGGTTTGCATTGTTTAGGGTCAAATTAAATAGTTATTTTCTTTATGTTATTACAGATTCCATAATTACTTAAAATGTATTGTAATTATGTGGCTTTCATTTGCTGCCACCGGGATATTGTAAATGGCTCAACACTTGTGGAGGACAGGATTAGCAAATGTGATTACAGAAAGTGCAAATGACATGTATTATTCAGAATAAAAATATAACTTTGATGTGCTTCTTCAACATTTAATGAATTGTCCCATGTTTTTAAAATCACAACCTAAGATATTCTTTCAAAATAGTACATTAAACTCAACAATTGGTCCCCCTTTGTATTTAAAAAAATGACACATTCCATATCGGCAAACCCAAACCTCCTGAGTTGATTATGGGTCGTACCATTCCAGCCCATTTTCCGGACTTGGCATGTGATTGTGATGGAGTCATTGTAAATGCATGGGCTTGAATTAAATGTGTATGAAGTGATCAGTGCTGTGGTGGCTGAAGAGATGCATGGCTTCTAGATGAGATGATTAGGTCTTCTGAAGCCCACACACAGGCCTCAGTAGACCTCTGCACATATTTTATACATTAAACTACAGTCCGCTTTTTAAACAGTCTATCATGTGAATGTCAAACTGTGCAATCGCTACATTGGCTCGCTCACAGACAAGACGTACAGACACACGCGCGCACATTCGGTTTGGAAGGAAGACATACATTGTTAAAACCTTGAAAGTGGTGACCTCTTCGTTAAAGGTTTGTGTGTGTGTTTGTGCATGTGTGTGTCTATATTTGTGCGTGTGTGTATCTGTGTGTATACTTGTGTGTCCGGAGACAGATGGGTAATAGCCCCATGGTGAAAGCAGGCCCTGTGTAATGCATAACCCTGATTGCAGACCTGATTACCTGCCATATGCTAGCTGAAGAGTTTGGGGGGGAATGGAGACGGTATGCAAACGTTAAAGCAGCCGTTTTTATAGCGCAGTCATTATGCCAACGTGCTGCTCTCACAAATGAAAATGAGCGTCGCAGGGAAGGAAAATAATGAAGTCATAAAACCTAGTCTCCACTACCTCTACACATACACCCATTGGTTAAGAAGAAGAAAGGGTTTGTACATGCCTAGGTGGCACAATGGGAGACATTTGTTAAACCACTGGGGCACCGTTCAATCAAAATGGCTATTTAGAAGTTTCCAGGGTAAAACTGAACAATGTAGGTCTACTTCGTACTGAATCTGCATAACCGTGTTGATTAAATAGAACCCTTGGTTTGTTTTATTGGTAATGCATATGATTTTGTGTGTGCCTGTATGTGTATTTATGATTATGTTTAGTCTTTGCTTTTTAATTTTTCAATGTTACTGGGGCCTAAAATTATCATCAATTATTAATTAACATCGGGGCGGCAAGGTGGCCTAGTGGTTAGGGAAACAGACTGGTGTCCTTAAGGTTCAATTCCCCCAACTGCAAAGGTGAAAGCTCTGTCATTTTGCCCCTGAGCAGTGCAGTTAACCCTAATTGGTCCCAGGTCATTGCTGCAAATAATATTTGGTTCTTCATCAACTTACCTTGTAAAATGTGCTCTGTGAGAGTGGAACTGCTTTCTTTTAGCAACCAGCTTACAAAAGCTACTTTATATTTCTTTATAATGTATATTAAAATCTGAAAAAGCTATTTAGCCATTTTTGATATATCTTATGCAGTTTAGGCTGTGCTTTTGTGTGAAACATATAGCATAGTGTAGGAAATCATTATCCCATATAAATTGCTTTCCCAGGTTTTTTAAATATATAGAAATACAGTTTTTTACAGCATTTGTAAGCTGTTCACTTGGAAGAGAAAGTATTTCGATTGCTACAGCTCAAATTCATTCAATTTCACTGGAGAATATTGAGTTCTATATATTAATAAATGTACATTTTTCAAAATCATTGATTCAGAATTTCTATTTACACACTAAATAAGTTGATTTCAAATATAATGTTCCCAATATCTTCCCAATCAAATTCCCAAATTCCAAACCAATACTATCACAGAGGGCGTCAACTTCCAAGCTGTGAGGAATTCTCTCTCTTCCTGTTATATCCATTCAAAGAGATTTTGTAACATAATCTTGAAAGGGCCTTTATGGCCTACTTAGTGCAACATGATTCCTTCTGGTCGTGGATTGTATTTGGGTCAGCTTCATTGCGATTCTCTTTCATTCAGTATCTCCTCCGACACTGCGGCCCATCATTAGCTCGGATATAGGTCAGCCCCGGCTTTGTGGGGCTGCACACATATTTCCATATTTGATTAAGACATGTAAGTTAGACTGGGATTACTGCATCTAGGTAAGAAGGTGACAGAGCCTTGTTAGTCATACAGCTCTCTGCCCCAGAATTCATAGGGAGATCTGTAGAGCAGGCACAAGCTTCTATGTAAGAAATTGTCATTTCTAATGTTTGACACAACACACACATACCCACAGTTGTAATTACAATGCAACATGCTAATTAAAAAGAGGATCATGACAATACTTAGGTTATATATATACTCACCGGCCACTACATTAGATACAACTGTTCAAGTGCTCGTTAACAAAAGAAAATCTGCCAATCACGTGGCAGCAACTCAATGCATTTAGGCATGCAGACATGTTCAAGGCGATCTGCTGAAGTTCAAACCAAGCGTCAGAATGGGGAAGAAAGGTGATTTAAGTGACTTTGAATGTGGCATGGTTGTTGGTGCCAGATGGGCTGATTTAAGTATTTCAGAAAGTGCTGATCTACTGGGATTGTCCTGCACCACCATCTTTAGGCTTTACAGAGTATGCTTGGAAAAAGAGAAAGTGCCCAGTAAGTGTCAGTTCTCTGGGAGAAAATGCCTTGTTGATGAAAGAGGTCAGGGGAGAATGGCCATACTGGTTCGAGCTGATAGAAAGGCAACAGTAACTCAAATAAGCACTCCTTACAACCAAGGTTTGCAGAAGAGCATCTCTGAACACAAAACACATTGATCATTGAAGCAGATGGGCTACAGCGGCAGAAGACCACAACGGGTGCCACTCCTGTCAGCTAAGAAAAGGAAACTGAGGCAACAATTTGCACCGAACCACCACAATTGGACAATAGAAGATTGGATAAACATTGCCTGGTCTGATTAATCTCAATTTCTGCTGCGACGTTCAGATGGTAGGGTCAGAATTTGGCATAAAAAACATGAGAGCATGGATCGATCCAGCCTTGTTTTAACAGTTCAGGCTGCTGGTGGTAGTGTAATGGTGCACAGGATATTTTCTTGGCACACATTGGAGACCTTAGTATGAAATTAGCATTGTTTCATTGCCACAGCAGTACCCGAGTGTTGTTGCTGACCATGTCCAGCCCATTATGACCACAGCGTACCCATCTTCTAATGGCTACTTCCAGCAGGATAACACGCCATGTCACTAAGCTCACATAATCTCAGACTGGTTTCTTGAACACGACAATGAGTTCACTGTGCTCAAATGGCCTCCACAGTCACCAGATCTCAATCTAATCAAGCACAATTGGGATGTGGTGGAACGAGGGATTCGCATCACGGGTGTGCAGCCGACAAATCTGCAGCAACTGCATGATGCAATAATGTCAGTATGGCCCAAAAATCAATGAGTAATGTTTTGAGCACCTTGTCGAATCTATGCCATGAAGAATTAAGGCAGCTCTGAAGGCAAAAGGGGGTCCAACCAGGTGAACTTAATGAAGTAATTTAAGGGGCACTGTGTAGAATTTTACACCTGTGTGAAAGGTGGTCTACTCATGAAGCTATAAAACCTGTATTGCTTGAGATGTTTCAGTGGTTAAGGAATCTGTGCCAAATGTTGCTGTGTCCTTGGGTAAGGCACTTAACCCTAAGTTCCTCCATGGGAATGTCCCTGTACTAACTGTAAGTCACTCTGCATAAAAGTGTCTGCTAATTGACTAAAATGAAAATGTAGTGCTTTGTTACACACAATAGCACAGCCTATAATGCATAACAATGATCAAAATTGGACCTGCTTGTGCCCATTTACAAACACTGTGGAAGCACAACTCTTTTCCTTATGATTGAGGGCTGGATTCAAACACATACTGAAAATCAAAGTAAACTATTTAAATCACAGGCTGTTCCAACTTGTACACAACTCATACACACTTATACACATCTCATAATCATGCTGTGTGTATGGCCCTCACGTGCCTGTATGCAGGCAGGAACTGCCTACACACTCTGGCCACTTGAGGCTGGGCAATGTCCTGCACCAGGAGGAACCCAGAGCCCACTGCACTAGAGTAAGGTCTGTCGATGTGTCTGAGGATTTCATCCTGGTACCTCACAGCAGTCAGGGTACCGTTGGCTAGGATATGCTTCCTCAGACCATCACTGACCCATTGTCAAACTGGTCATGCTGGATGATGTTGCAGGCAGCATAGGCGTCACCACGGCGTCTCTAGACTCTCATGTCTGTCACATGTGCTCTGTGTGAACTTGCTCTCATCTGTGAAGAGAACTGGGCGACAATTTTAGACATGCCAATTCTGGTGTTCCCTGGCGAATACCAATCAAGCTACACAGTGCTGGGCTGTGAGCACATGTTACATTAGAGTCAGGCCCTCATGCCACCCTCATGGACTTTTTTCTGACAGTTTGGTCAGAAACATGCACACTAGTAGTCCACTGGAAGTCATGTTGTAGGGCTCTGGCAGTGCTTCTCCTGTTCCTCCTCGCACAAAGTAGCAGATTCCAGTCCATTTGCTGGGTTGGTGGCCTTCTACGGCCCTGTCTACGTCTTGTCTCCACGTGTAACGACTCGTTTCCTGGTATCTCCTCCATGCTTTTGAGACTGTGCTGGAAAACACAGCACACCTTGCGATGGCACATATGGATGTACCGCCTCATGCTACCAGCACAAGGACACTGGCAAAATGCAAAACTGAAGAATACAATCAGGAAGGGTAAGGAGAAAGCACTTGTCTGTGGCCACCACCTGCAAAACCATTCCCTTTTTGGGGGTTGTTTTGCTGTTGCCTCTAGTGCACCTCTAGGGCACTCACTTTCATTTGGACCAAAACAGGTGACATTGATTCACAATCGTTTATGCTTCCTAAATGGACAGCTTGATATCGCTGAAGTTTAATTGACTTTGTGTTACACTGTGATGATTGCGTGTTCCTTTAATTTTAGAATTTAGAATCCTCAAGGACACAAGTCACTTTAAGTAAAGACTCGAACAAACATTGGCAATTGAATTTCTCTGTTTGTAACCCTGTCCTTGGGCCTGATTTGTCCCGGTCTAGAACTAGGTATTTTTCACCTCTGCTGTAGCCCAACTCAACCTGGTTTCAAGAGGGCTGTGGGTAGATGGGAACTCAAAAAAAACTGTGATATTGTGGTATGGACTTCCAGTGGAAAGGACAGTGAGAGCCTTCAGCTACCTGCTTTTCCAAGTTCATCCTGGTTGAATCACACAGTACTTCATCCAGTGACTCTTAGTTTATAGTAAAATGGTATAGTGTTTCCACTGCCTTTAGTCACATAACCAGACCAAAACCATTATTTGTATCTATTTAGCCTACAGTACTTTCTATTGTCAATGTTTAGTAAAGCTTACAGGCAACGTTGTTTCCTTAAGTTTATCATAGCTTTCATACAGGCCTGTATTTAGTTTATAATGAATGAGTATATATTCTAATACCATTCATTGCTTAGATCATTCCTTGGTTACCTTTAAACTTTTTTTTTATTTTTAACACTTTATTTGGCCTCTGTTTAGTTTATAACACCTCTCATGGGTCTGTATTTAGTTTATACCACCTCTTCAATGTCTGTGTTTAGTTTATAACACTGCTAAAATACATGTGTTTAGTTTATAACACTGCTAAAATGCCTGTGTTTAGTTTATAACACCGCTAAAATGCCTGTATGTAGCATATAACTCTGCTTTGAGGCCTGTATTTACTTTATTAAAGGCCTATTTTTCCGACAGTTCTTTCTGGCCCGTTTTTACTTTCTAACTAACAATCCACTGTATTTGAAGTGTGTGAAGTTTCTAATATTAATTTGCAAACTATGTTAAGTTTTTAACATCTCTTTGAAGGCTTTGTTTAGTTCCTAGAATCTCATTGAAGGCTTTGTTTAGTATGCACAGGCAACACGACTTATCGACAGGCTTGTTTCCCCTAAGCAAATTACATGTTTCCAGCTTAATTGTTATTGGAGATTTTATCAGGGGTTTGATGCAGCCCTCGCTTGAACCTGTTAACGGTTGACAATGGTGTGAAGGGGGCAGTGAAAGAGAAGTATGCTAAATAACCCAGTTGTATAATTAATGACCCTTAAAATGGAGAGAGGACTTTTTCCTTCTGTTTTTATCTGCTCTTTAGGATGGACAGCTGGTGCTATCATGTCTCTTTGACCTCTGCTGGGATGTTGTGTTCAATAGAAATACAGTGTGCTGCATTCATGGCGAATGGCAAATGTGCATAATGTATGTGAACACTACACACACACACACACACACACACACACACACACACACACACACACACA
>JACXGM010032687.1:0-12543 GCA_016801145.1 Umbra pygmaea | reverse complement strand
CAGAGGATGTCTTTGTACTTACTGTAAGTTGCTCCAGAGAATGTCCCTATAGTTACTGTAAGTTGCTCCAGAGTATGTCCCTGTACTTACTGTAAGTTGCTCCAGAGGATGTCTTTGTACTTACTGTAAGTTGCTCCAGAGGATGTCTTTGTACTTACTGTAAGTTGCTCCAGAGGATGTCTTTGTACTTACTGTAAGTTGCTCCAGAGAATGTCCCTATAGTTACTGTGAGTTGCTCCAGAGAATGTCCCTGTACTTACTGTAAGTTGCTCTGGATAAGAGTGTCCATTAAATGAAAATGTCGAATGTAGATGGTTGTGTTTTTCTTTTAGTGAGATAGTTAACAATCTTTTGTTAACATGCTTTTGATTATTGTGGGCTTTTTCTGAGTGAGTTAGTACACATGCTTTCATTAGATTGTTGTGTTTGCGTTGGGTTCAACAGGCTTGAGTCGCCAACGAGGACTGTGACCATGGATGCTCCCAAAGGGGTTGAGGTCAGCGCCGCAGGCGGGGAACTGAAGGCCACATGTCGGAAAGACCTGGAGCTCCAGTCGACAGAGGGTGAGGTGAGTTGGAGCTCAGCATTAAACATTTTGTAATCCATCAATATCACCTTTATCTTTAAGATGTTAAATGGCAGAAAAACAGCTGAAAGAATATTTCCCAGGTTTAAATCTCATGGCAATTCACTAATCAATTGATTGATTAATTCACTGATCAAAAATCTATTAATCTCAATTCCAGTTGTTGATGAGTGAATGCGTTCACCTCCGTCATGTGTGTAAGTGTGAAAACATCATGGCTGATGGAGAACAAAAACATCTAATCATTGTCTATATACCAGGAAATTAAACCTTTCTCTAAAAGGCGATCTCAAAAATATATCACCCTGTTTTCATTTTCCAATCAGATATTTTTAGATGCAAACACAATCCGTCTGGGGAGTCTTCTTCCACTTGGTGTCTACTCTCCTTCCTCGGACCCAGGGCCTCAGAGACAGACTGTGTACGAGCTGTGCGTCTGCCCAAATGGCAAGATGTACTTGTCCCCGGCCCACAGCAGCTCCACCTGCCAGTCCATGAGTAACGTGTGTCTGTGGAGTTGAGCTGAGGACAGGTCATGAAGGGACTCTTCTACCACTAAAGGCCTTCGCTGTGATGCTCAGGAACGTTCCAGCATCTGTGATTGCAAAAAAGTTAATAGTACAGTGGAGCCGCCCAGAAACAACTCCGAGCACCTGACTCCCGTATGACTCTTACCTGACTCCGAAATGATTCCCAGCTGACGGGTTTGTAGAGCTGGCAGGTAAGGTGTTATATGTAGGCTTTTACACTGTGAGAATGCATCTACATTCTCTTTGAATGAAAAAGTTACGAAAGAATTAAAAATGTATTATACAAATTCCGAAAAAGCAATTAAGATAGGACACCGACTTCATACACTAAGGAGTGCTTATTTTGCCATTTGAACAGGAATTACAAAAAGGATATGACGAATTGTGACTCCACAGATTTTGTCAATGGGAAGGTGCCGGTCTTTGATATAAATTATGCATTTTAGGCTTTGCTTTCTTGGTAACAAGCACTGCATAGTGAAGCAAATCCTAATCCCATATAAATCACCTTTTCTGATTCTTAAAATATCAAGTTTTTACAGTGTTTGTAAGTTGGTCACTTTAAAAGACAAAGTAGTTCTGTGGTCACGGCAAAACATCTGTGGCGTTAAAATGCCACATTAATTCAACACTGTTTTGTCAGTCGGTCAGATGACAAGATGGACAACTATCTTCCATGTAACTAATGAGGCCTTTATGTGGCCTCTGTAATCGGAGGTTCAGAGTAGGCCTGCACGATAAATCGTTATAAAATCGCGATCTCGATTCACCCGTTCTCGAATTAATTTGAAATGACTTTGATTCTAATTAAAAATGTATTTTTGCACAGACATGTTCAATGAGTTCAGATAGAGCCTTTATCAGGGCCAAATTTAGTTATATATTTAGTTATATGTCACTATTTTTGGTAACCTACTGTACTTAAATGGCCAGTATGTACTTTATTTTCTTTATTCATTGAAGCCTCTATGTTTACAGGCTTGTGGTGATGCGCAATGTATTATAGGTGCCAAAACAATCTATGTTTGTTACTGCCAAATTGTTTTGTCATGGTTCATGTGTGCAATAAACATTCCACTTCGTGAGAAAAGAATTGTGGCAAAGAATCGTGATATCAATTCTAAGCAAAAGAATCGAAATTCATATTTTTCCCTGAATCGTGCAGGCTTAGTTCAGAGTTTGGATTGGGCAGTTACACTTGAACGAGCTGGAGGGTACAGATAGAAATAAGCTGGCCGAATATTGGGAAGTGACTTGTAGCGATCTCTGACAAAATATATTGTTAGCGATTTAAGCTAACAGAGATGCTGTTTGTTGAATGATAATTTTTCCACAGGCACTTGAATGCCCGATTATTCCAATGGAATACTTGAACTGAGAGTGCCTAATATGAATGAGTTAAGGGTTGTTTCAGGATGGGGCAAAGTTACAAAACAGCTGAGCACAGAGAATGACAGTGTATTTTACTGTATGTTCATTCTCTACTGGTCTCAGTGACTGAGTCACAAATCATTCTGTTATTTACAAACTGAAATGTGAGCTGAAGGACATTAGAAACAATGGTGCCTTTGGAAAACACATCTGCCTAAGCATGTCAGTGTCATCATGTCTCAGTTGGAAGTCCCAGAGTCACAGTAGAAAGAAAACGATGCTTCTCAATTTTGTTGAAAGTGGAATTTCTGCCATTCATTTTCCAAGCCAGAAGTTCATACACTGAACAAAAATATAAATGCAACATTTTCAGAGATTTTTCAGTTACAGTTAATGTAAGAAATGTTAAATAGGTAGGAGCTAATCTATTTATTTATTGTTTGCATTTGCCCACTGTAATCTATTATGAAGCCAAAATGCAGTCAGGTCAAAACACTAATGATGACAAGCAAACGTGAGCTTTCTAGAGAAAGTTCCTGACTGTTGTGCAAATCTATTATATGCAAATCAATCATAGCTTCCTTAGGTATTCAGGTGGCTGGTCACAGACGAAGAAGCCGCATGTAGGTCATGTGCTGGTGTGGTTAGCGGCTCGAAGACCTGAGGCCTTCTATACTAAGAAGCAGGATCAACATGACCAGGATTTATTTTTGTTAGATGGCTTCACTAAGCCTAATAACCGCAATCCGTATAAGCAATGTCACGGCGGTGGTTATCAATTTGTTAAATCAACCCAGATTTTCCAAATCTAGTGACGAGCGCGTTCACATAAACAGGGCAATGTGTGCACCATATGACCAATAGCAGACATTGACAAGTCTACCAGAGACGCATATTTCACTCAGGAGGAGCAAACAATATTTTTAGAGAACATGAAGAATATAAAAATATAATCCAGACGTAAAGCAGGAAGGCAAGATGGCAAAAATATTGGCAACTACATAAATGCATCAGTTACAAGGCTCATCGATATCATTGCCCCATCATCACGGCACAACTACCGTAGATCTGACTGTAATTACAATATGTATTCCGTTAAACCAATGTGATGCATAGATGAGTGCTGATGGCGTGTAAGAACATTTTTGCTGTATGCTTTCAGTTGCAACCCTGGCAGTGTTAAACGGTCTTGGGAGCAAATAAAAAATGGCTAAGTTACCATGGTAATGTAACACAGTAACAGGTGAACCACTGTCGTGACACTGAAATCCCAGGGTTCAACTTGAAGGTAGATCGCTAACCCCAAATCCTGCTTCGTAGTCAGTGTTGGGTAAAGTTACTTTTCTAGTTACTTTCTTAATTAATTTCTTAGTTACTTGCTGAGTTCACAAGTTTTGGGAAGTCCCTAAATAAGACCAAATGATCAGGTAAATGGAGTTCATATCTTACTGGTGACCATGATTGGTATTTTCTTTACATTATTCTATTTGTTTTATAGGTCACTGTTAAGCTATGAACCTCATTTACCTGTGAATTTTGTCTTAATTAGGGACTTCCCAAAACTTGTGAACTCAGCAAGTAACTAAAAAGTAACTAGAAAAGTAACTTTACCCAACACTGTTCATAGTATAGGCCTCAGGTTTACATACTGCCAAAATACCTATGTTTACTGCTTACATGTAACGGTGGGTTTCTTTGAATCTGGGTTGAGTAATCAGAGTGAATTGGAGATCAAAAACTACAAGAAATCAAACCCACAGAACTACAAACCAAATTCAAAAGGACACAGAAAGTAATGCAGCCCAGGAGGCAGGCCCTACTTTTCTTATTTCACATGGTTCCTGTTATCTAGAGTCTCTCACCCCCGTTCTGAATCAGAGCCACATCCTCCACACAACCTCATCCTTCACGCAGCCTCATCCTCCACGCAGCCTCATCCTCCACGCAGCCTCATCCTCCAAGCAGCCTCATCCTCCACGCAGCCTCATCCTCCACGCAGCCTCATCCTCCACGCAGCCTCATCTTCCACGCAGCCACATCCTCCACGCAGCCTCATCCGCCACGCGTGGATGGTTTGTAATAAATAAGTTACGCTAACGGTGGTTAACGGTTGACTGACGATCAGGTTATCTGACGATCTCTTATGCGCAAGAAACTTTATAATATAACTGTATACAAACTTTTGGAAGAAGCCACTTTGTTGTTGATTTATTCTTAACTAATTTTAAATTAATCAACACTAACACAAAAAACATGAATTTATACGTTGCATTATAAGTCTACCAGCATTATTATCGCATTAGCCTACATCAAGTGTCAAAATAAATGCCATTCATAGCCTATAGTTTAGCGACATAAGTCCATGTAAAAACGTTGAGCTTATTGGAATATGCATTTCCTAATGGAAAATGTATTTATTGACAATTTGCAAACGTATCCCGTGGATTCAGGGTGTTCAGTCCTTTAAGAGACGCACAAAAAGTTTGTTAATTCTGGTCCTGAAACTGGAAGCAGCCTGAGAGTGGAGTCTGCAACGGAAGCAGCCTGACACTGGAGGTATGCAGCCAGACCCTCTTGGACAGCTCTGCTGGACATTGCAGCAGCTAGCAGGCTAATCTTGTGCTTCTCAAACTTTGAGAAATCTGTTGTGTGAGAACATATTATAGTTCCACCTGTGTATTGATCATGCTGTTTAATAATGTTCTTGATATGCCCTGTCAGATGGATGGATTATTTTTGCAGAAGAAAAATGTTCAATAACAGGGATGTATACAAATTTGTAAACCCCATTGGAGAGAAATAAGCTTTCCGTGGTTATTGAAAATGTATGTGGTCTTTTATTTAAGCTCAAGAAACATTGGACCAACACTTGGCATGTTGCATTTATGTTTTGCTTCAGTGTGGATTTGTGGATGGAAATGAACAAATGTTCTGTTGTGTTAAAACTTACTTTCAAACGATGTGTTGTCTATATTCATTGTACTGTAACCTAAAACCAGTTTCTTTAAAACGTTTGTAATGGAAGGCAACTGGTAAATACAGTTGACCAATTTTTTTAATATGCATTTTTCTGACATAGCTTAGTTATCATGCAGGTCTAAAATTGCAATAAGCTAATGTAAAAAAAACTTGAATGGCTGGATTCCCTGACATCAAAACGGCGGTATTCACGAAACATCTTAAAGTGTGCTTTCATTTCGCATTGTTGCTTGCTCTTTGGGGTTCTCTGTAAAAGCACTTTGTGACAACTGCTGATGTAAAAAGGGCTTTATAAATACTTTTGATTAAGAGTCCTCGAGAGCCCAGAACATTTTTTGAGCTCCACTCTTCTATTTGCATTTGACCAGATGGGACTGAGGAGCTTTATCCCTGGTTGGCAGTGGTTTTCAAACAGCCTGTATTTGAGCTATTGAGCGAGCAGACAATTTAACTTACTGGGCACAGGGCTTTGTAAAGACGTCTATTCAGCGTCTTTACAACTACTCCTTAATGTCTTGTGCCCATTGGGAACTTGTCTACTAATTATTAAGCCCTTGATTGATGAAACTGGTGAGCTCAGCTGCTACAGTTAAACTTTGGCATATCTGGGGTACTCGAGTACAGATTTAAAAACTATTGGGCTGTGAACTAATTTGTCACGTGTAAGGTAATGATGAAAAACTGTGGGACAACATATTTGGGTTATATGTACATTAAACATTTTCTAACAAGGTGTATTCAATATTTGTACATGCATTACATTTTTTCTGGAAACTTAGTCTGTGAAATCCAGCAATAAAATGAATTGAAAAGATCAATTTTTGCCATAAAGAATGTATTTTTAAATGTAAAGTTTGTTATAGGTAATATTTGTAGACTTCAAGCTGTAACAACATAACTACTTTCTCTGTACAGTGATTCATTTTACAAATGCCCTTAAATCATTTAAACTTAATATTTAATCCCCCAAAAATGTTACCCAACACTTTGCAGTGCTTTGTTACACGCAAAAAAGCACAGCCTAAAACATGTAAAATGGACTGGCATGTGCCCATTGACCAAACAAAATGGCAGAAAATCTAATTAGTTCCTATTTAACAAAAGGAAATATTTGCACTGGATTGTATTATGAAATGATTGTCCCATCTACCATTTTCTTTTAAATCAGGTAACACATGTTCTACAGTGTTTGAAAGCTGGGCACTGAAAGTAGTTGTTTTCACTCCACGAATTTCTACACATATTGCACATTTAACAGGGTTAATGCTAAAAATGTATAAACATGCAGTGATTTGCACTCAGTAACTGGCACAGTGGCTAACCCAGGATGCTCTTCTGCAGATGACAAGTCTGTGCTGCCCCCTGTTGGTGAACTTGCCAAAGTTACATGATGTGGCAGTTGAGAAACGTCAATTAATTTTACAGCTGCGATCAAATGCATGTCGTAACTCCTGAGTCTGGGAATTAACAGACTACCTTGATTCACACACCAACTAGCAAAATGTCATACTTACGACTAGTATATATGGTCATCAGAACATCAAGCTTCTAACTTTGTTTCATGCATTGCTCTGATGTTAACCATCTGTCATTATCAAAAGTTTATATTTCACACTTTCAAAAAACTATTCACGTCACGATAGAAAATGTGAGGGCCCTTTATTCATTAACATACAAAAGGTTGTTGTTTTATGTTGTAAGATTCGACCAGGCAAAAGTGGATTGGATAGAAAAAATGCAACACTTTCAAATAACATGATAAAAATACTTCATAGGGATTACATTTATCAATACAAATTCCCAATCTTAGAATATTTGAAATGACTATTTTGGTAGTTTAGCACTGATATTACCAGTGTCACTGACAATTACAGAAACATAGGACAAAAACACTTGTCAGGACATTTTTTTCTTCATCCAGAACATAATTTCCTTCTGGTAACAATGACACAATAGCATGTAGCATGTGACCTATACAGGTATTTTCAATATTAGCAGGCAGCAAAGAATCGTACAAGTCACTTGTTTTTGTTTAAAAAGTACAAATCAATTGGGCTTTGGCAAGTTAAAATATCCTGTACACCAGGCAGGCAAGAAGTGACAATTATTTCTTGCTGTTGCTAACAATCATTGAACTTTGAAATGATTAAAATAAATAGAAATAAAAGCTACAAAAAAAACATTTGGCCTTAAAAAAAGCCCTTATGTATGACCCACAAAACCAAAAGTGTGTGCACGTTTTGGTAAATACTGCTTTAGATGAAACCAGCTCCTGGAGAAGCATACGATTAGCATTGGCACTGTACTGGTCTCCTGTTAAGGAACCAGTGGAGGTCATTGGGCCGATGATTTCCCTTTGCCCCTGTCAACGCCGTGGTGTTCTGGAATGTGCCGGTAAGGACAGCTGGGCCTCCTGTTACAGCCCATGTTCCTCCAGAAAAAGCACTCTCTTCTACAAGGGACAGAAATGAAAAGTTCACCATCAACTGTAACCAGGTTGTGCCAGCAAATGTAGACGATGCCTGCTGCTATCAGTTACTTTTAAAAGGGCGCAACCCCCCCCTAACCAGGTTACGTTTTAAAAGGAAGCATCCCATTTCATCCAGTTAAATTGACAAAGAACTAATTGTTATTTACTGTAATATCCCACTCCCCACAATGATTTACATCCCCCTGGAGCAACTTATGGTAAAGTTAATAAAAACTCAAGGACAATTTTTGGGACAGTCAGTAACCACCACTGTTCTGACTACAAGTCTAACTCCCTAATTACTTAGCCACCTGATGCCCCAATACAAAACCGATCTTACGAGTTAATGACAGGGAGATCCTCTGCTTTTTGAGCGTCCTTGGCAATACCCAAGTGGGTGGGGTTCCGGTCGGGGTAGCGCACTGAGATCTTGGCCCCATCAAGCTCCCTCCCCTAAAAGAATGCAGACAGGACAGAATTGTGACGCGATAGGCAAAGGTTCAGCAGTAAACATCCAGACAGTGTCTACAAACTATTCCAGTGTCCTCAGATCACTGCCTCCTATATTCTCTTGTTGAGATGGAAGGCCCTACATTTCAGTTTCCACCTAAACCATCACAACTAAATCGAACTGCTCATAGCTCTGGACATGAGGAAATAAATGTGCCATACCATTTGAAAACACAGAATATGCCGATGTGAAATTAGTGTAGTAACACATTACAAGTGACGCAATTGAGTAAGTACAGTTTCAAAAGAACGAGTACTCTTCTAGTTACTTTCAGGGGGCTGTCGTTGTTATCCTTATGTATTTTTTAAAATAACTTTTACATTTCACCTACTCGTTCATTCCAACGGTCTTCAGTAATTTCTCTAAAGTTATATTCTTTTTTTCGTTTTGTTATTAGGTTTTAGGTTGGTGATTGTGTCAGACAATGACATGGAAGGTTAATTGGCAATCGGTTTTTTATTCACCGTTAAAATTTGTGCTGAGCCAATGAAAGTTTTTGGGCGAGGGGAAATTTTTAAAAACATAATGCACCTGCTTCCCCTGCCGGTCTCAAGCTATTAGTTACGGAGATACAGCTCCCTTAACCTGGAGTCACACGGCATCTCTCCACCTGGTCCATTTACAATGACCCACCACTGATAAGTGAGGAAAATGTGGACTAAAGTATGCAAATACATGTTCCAAAATGTTACCGTATGTGTTCGGGGTTACACAAAAACATAGATAAACAACACTGTCATAGTTAGCTACACAGCTTTTCTGTAGACGCGTCATAACAACAACCTAACGTTAAAATGCAGAAAGGTTAGCTACAGTAGTGCATGTGCAGATAACTTCACAGCTTTTACTAAACTAACAGTAGAAAAACTCTCATTCAAAAGTCACAGAGAGCTATAGTTGTAATAGACATGTTAGATGCCTAGTCCCATATTTAGTACTTGCATGCTTTCTGTAAACAGTATTGAAATTTATGTGACAGCACTTAGTTATGTATAACAATGTTTCACGTTAGTTGACAGCAGCGAGCCCTAACTGGTAGAGAGAGGCATTGGTGATGTTGGATCAACAGGCATTGTAGACAGAGAGAAGAAATGGTGTCTCTTTACTAATAAAAACAAACTAGGGAAAAAAAAATGTTACCCTTTGCTTAAGCTGAACATAACATGCACAAATTAGACAACTGGCTCATTGTAAAGCTCTGACATTATTTACTAGTACAGTATTATTTTTTTAACTGACTTTTCTATTCAGCTAGTCAAACAAAAATTATGTTTTTGTTTGAACCCCTTAAATTTATTCCTTGTTTTTACTGTGACATTAACTTACTGAACAAAATATGTAACTACTACTCTTACTTTTTTGACCAAGAACTCTTTTACTCCTACTTGAGTGGTTTGTCAGGTGGTACATTTTGGGACGAGGAACAGTACTTTAACTGGGAAAATATTGCACTGTCCCTAAACAGGGACATGGAGTTTTAAACAATTTAAGGGGAGTGACTAGTCTCATGATCTCCGCCGTTGAAATTGACGAGCTCCTAAAAACACACTGTTTTTAAGGTCACATCAAAACTGAACCCACCTTGTTCATCACAATTCACAAACAAAATCAACTTCAAGTGTGCAGAAAGTACTTTAGGGAGCAGAAAGCACTGCTTTCTAATTTAATAAGCTGTCACTTTCTCTGTCTTCTAAACAAAGTGTTTGCAAGGTGGGACATTTCAGCTTAAGAGATTTCAAATGGTCGATCGTGTGACCGGTCACCCCCTTTAAAGTAATCGAAAGCCTGGCAGACACAAAGTACACAATATACAACTCATCAAGTGAAGAGTGACTCAAACATGCAAAAGCATGGACACCTCATGGACAAGACTTTCGCAAACAAGGAACACGATTGGCCGGAAAGGGTAGCACATCATGAAGACACTCACGTGTAAAGTCCTAGCATTCTCACAGCAGTCTGGGTCAATGTAGTTAATAAAGGCACAGCGTTTGTCCCACAGTATCTTCATACTATGAATATGCCCAGCTCTGCAATGAAAAACACCAATTAGAGAAACACACTTGTTATTTTTTTTTAAATAAATCTAGTGTAGGTGTTAGAAACACAATCCAGAGACCTGGATAACATTGGTGGTATTGGTAGAAGGCTGAATACACACTAAAGTTAGAGTTCGGGACATTTACATATAAATGCATATCTGTTACATTTAGGCCCTTGCCAAACCAGTTCACACAATACTGAGTAAGCCTACTGCTGCCAGGTCAATCACTCTGCACTTGGCAGTATACAGAGTTTTAAAATCTGAGGTCTGGTGACATTCCCTCTGCTGGAGTACCAGTAGTGATGCGTTTTGTCACTCAGCAATGATTGGTTTTCCAGAGCTGAAGAAGGGGAGCAACCATTGTGAAGGAGAAGGCTAACTTTACAGCAACTAGGAGTATGGCGGAGCCTACGGCGTAAAAACCAGAGAAGAATCTAAGAAAAATATCTGATGCTCCAGATGAAAACGTAACTCTGCATTCAAACAAAGGATTACAGTCTAAAAGAGAAAGACATCTATGCGTAGGCATGCATATGTCCTAAAGTCAGTGTTTGTGTAATTACTCTCACTGCCAGAAGAGGGAGACAAAGTTTCCACATTTCAGCTTTAATAACTACAAAGTCTTAAATGACAGATGTAAACTAAAATCCCTGTTTGTTTATTTAAATGCAGTTTGTGATGTTACGTCACTTACCCTTCAAACAGCTTTTTAATTGTAGCCTCGGTTACTGAAGGGACTAAGTTTCCAACCCAAATTGGATATAATTTACTGTTAGGGGAAAAAGGAAGTTTCAAAATCCCCTTACAAGAATAGTACCACATTCCCAACATTAGAACACTGTATGAAAACCCCTCCCTAAGCTCAGCCCAGCCTGTGTGGTTACTTACATTTCATCATGTCTGTTATTAGACACGGACATTGGAGTGTGGGGTTGTGTGGTATTGTTGTAGAACCTCTGTGGGACCTGCTGAGGCCTGGGTGAAGCTGAGGGTGGCACAGCCCTACTAGAGTTGTGGGCTCCGCCCACTGCGACAGGCTGTGCCACTGCCGGATAACCACTCATATTAAGACTCCCTGCAACCCGTGCACAGTGGACAACAGTCAATCAAAACGGCTGACATTTTCTCGAGTTTGGATGATGCATGTTATTCAATGCATATGATAAATAAACCACTTTGACTTTGACTTTGAGTTCAAAGAACACCATCGTCCACCTTGTAGTGTGTCTACAGAGGGCCGACACATTCAGATGCCCTTACCAGATATTTTGGACAAAGCCTTGAGAGACTCCTCCACTGTACCGTGAATTATTAAGGCGTTAGAGCTCTGCTCCCGGGAAAAGCCTAAACCCTGCGAACAACACACCGAACCTCAGGTAAGTCATGGAATCATCGTACAAAATATGAAGTCTTTAACAATAATTACATTTTTGGTTAGCATCTTTATGGTAAAAAAATATATTTATCAATGAATATACCAACCTACCATGTGATAAGGGAGTGATAACAGCTACATTAATGGAAAGATGTCTCACCATTAGCTGGGTTATCTGGACAGTCATTAGCTCCTTGGCAGCATCCACACTCGATGGGTCTTGCTTTAACACCGCATGTAGGGCCTTGACCGCTTCATCGTATCTCTGTACAAAGAATTATCCTCAATTATCCTTCCTCAATCTAGATGTGAATAGATCAGCCTGAATAATATAAATAGACAACATGAACTCGCCATGTCTGTCCTGATTCAGGTCTGAGCAGACCACAGGAAGAACGTGGTTCACAGATTTTAACAATGTCTCATTTAAACCAGAAAAACACAAATGTACTGAGGTATGAATGGCACAATGTTTTGAGTAGAAGTGACTGACGTTAAAGGATGCTGGGACGCGGTGGTGGTGACAGAGCATGCTAGGACGCGGTGGTGGTGACATTAAAGCATGCTGGGACGCGGTGGTGGTGACAGAGCATGCTAGGACGCGGTGGTGGTGACAGTAAAGCATGCTGGGACGCGGTGGTGGTGACAGTAAAGCATGCTGGGACGCGGTGGTGGTG
>JACXGM010032686.1:0-12545 GCA_016801145.1 Umbra pygmaea | reverse complement strand
CTAAGGCCAACTGCCCAAACCCTGCCCCTAATGACTCTGATCTATCCTATGTCCAGATGTCACAAAACACAAAAGGCCAACTGCCCAAACCCTGCCCCTAATGACTCTGATCTATCCTATGTCCAGATGTCACAAAACACCTAAGGCCAACTGCCCAACCCTTATCTAAAAAATCTGTTTCTTTCATTCCTTAGGACAAAGTAAAACATACTTTTGGATTTTCAATTATTAGACATTAAATTTCTGCATTACACATACAATTATTTGTAATTTAGATGACATTATACTCTCCTGCTTGTTTAAACCTTTTCAAAAATATCAAATATAACATTTGTCCATTTGTGCTGCAATACATTTCCAGGTATTGTTAAATGAAAAGACATTCCATTTACTTTTAGAATATCAATTGAATATTAACTATGATACAGTTATTGTTCACATACAACACTGTTTACTGCAAATAACCCCTCAAGAGCGGTGTCAGATACCTTAAAGGTACAGTACAACATTTTCAACATAAAGCAACATGCAATACACAGATTTTTATAATGAACACAAATATATAATGAAGTCCATTCTCATAGTCCATGTTAACGCCAGTCCACACTGTTCAGTGCTGTTTACGTTGGTTTCTGTCCAACATAAGGAGCAATTTACACTCAATGTAGGCTACACTCCCGTAAGTCTGTCTCCTTAAAAACAAATAACCTAGAAGTACGTTTTTCCATGGGGTACCTTCCCATATAGTTTTTCATCGGCTACCAAGCAGGAGTGTAGTTTTTAATCAATGTCAGACACTTTGAATGAAGTTGTCTACAACAATAACAACAAGCTTTATTTATAAAGCACATTTAACACAATACAAATGAATTCAAAGTGCAGTACATGGTGCGTAGCAGGACTACACTACAAAAAACAACAATTACAAGTTTCCAAAAGCTAAGAATAAAAACGTGTTTTCAGAGTAAATTTAAAAATGTCCAATGAAGTAGCAAACCTCGCATGATAAGGGAAAGCATTCCGAAGCTTCCGATCACCCTTTAATTTGTAGTGACATCGTGACACATTTAAAAGAAAGTGATTTGAAGATCTAAGTGCCCTAGTAGGACGGTATGGCACAATAAGATCACAAATATACCTTGGTGCACAGCCAGACGACGCCTCATACAAAAACATAAGGATCTTAAAATCAACTTAATCGGAAGCCAATGAAGGGATGCCAAAACAGGAAAAATATGACCTCTCTTTCTAGACCCATTCAAAAGTCTTGCAGCTGCATTTTGAACAATTTGTAATTGAGATAGTGTAGGGTCTACAGGCCTTTAGATATGAGTGCGACAAAGAGAGACAGCCTACCTGTCAATTGTTGTTTGATCGGGACTGTTACATTCCAAATCTAAATGTGTGTAATCTACATGACTGCATTAAAACATTCGGAATGATCTATTCATTTAATTTCTGGGGAAACACTGTCAATGAAATAGCACCCTTCGCACATGGCTAATTTGCATAAATGCTTGCTATGATTGGCTATGGCCAGGTAATCAAGACGAACACGTTTTCATTACCTCAAACATTTAAAGCTGCACTATGTAACATTACATTTATTTGTCATGTCGGACAATATTTTCCGTAGATTAAAAAAATTACTTATATATGTTTTTACTGAACACCGAAAAATACTATTATTTTGTCCATAATATGCATTAGTTGCTAGTTAGATATAGATTTTTGTAGCTTTCAAAAACATTACATAGTGCAGGATTAATGAACAAAACATGGGTCCATGAGGTCCAGTTGGTAAATACATAAAGTAGTAAGTGTACACCAGCCGCGGTCGGTGGATCTTAATTGGGGAGGATGGCTCGTGTTACGCTCGGGACCGGAGTGAATGGAATGTGCGCAACGCACGAAACCGAGTGTTTTTTTCGTTTTGCACACTGGGTTTTGTGCGTTGCCCACCATTCCATTCACTCCGGTCCCGAGCGTAACGCGAGCCCGTCCTTTATTTATTTTTTTATTTAACCTTTATTTAACCGGGTAAGTTGACTAAGAACAATTTCTTATTTACAGCAACGACCTGGGAGCAATTAGGGTAAAGTGTCTTGCCCAAGGACACAATAACATTTGGCTCAGTCGGGAATCGAACTGGCAACCTTCTGACTACAAGTCTGACTCCCTACCCACTGAGCCATCTGCACATCCTCCCCAATTAAGATCCACCGACCGTGGCTGGTGTACACTACAGCTTGTATAACAGTGTAAATTTGCTGTCCCCTCAAAATAACTCAACACACAGCCAGTAAGGTCTAAACCACTGGCAACAAAAGTGAGTACACCCCTACGTGAAAATGGCTTTTGTTTGATTTGTTCACAGTTGACAGTCTGTAGATTTTGACAATAAACCTGATTTGCAATCAGGGGTTGAATAATTTTGATTACAACTGTATATACCTTCTGAAGTAATGCTGAGGTTTCTCAGAAATAGGATTCTCCGAAGCTGTGGACAGTGTATCTGTTGGAGTGAGAAGTCTGACACTCTGCAGTTCATCATGTCCAGGGTGTGTGTCCCAGAATGCAACAGCTGAGGGCAAACCATAAAGAAGGTTGGAGGCTTTATGTAACCAAAATCTGGGTAACACTTCATTTGAAATATCTGATTGTCTTTCTGAAGTTTCTTCTCAATATAAAATTCTAATTCTCCATGTTCTACATTCTTGGACTAGACAATCTGGACCCTTCCTTCCTAAAACTGTCTGCGGTATATATTGCTCCTCCAATTTCCAGTGTTTTCAACCTCTCCATTGATTCATCAGAGATCCCTAAAAGTTGGAAAGCTGCTGCAGTAATCCCTCTATTCATAGGGGGGACAGTTTAGACCCAAACTGCTATAGACCAATCTCCATCCTGCCCTGCCTCTCAAAGATTTTCGAAAGCCTCATTATTAAACAAATTATCAACCATTTCAAATCCCACCACAGCCTCACTGACATGCAATCCAGTTTCCGAGCCGTTCGTGGGTGCACCTTTGCCACACTCAAAGTTCCTAAGTGACATTATAACCGCTATTGACCAAAGACACTACTGTGCAGCAGTCTTCATTGACAGAATCAAAAGCCTTGGCCAGGTCAATCACATCATCCTCATCGATAGATTAAAGAACCTGGGTTTTTCTACTGACTGCCTTACCTGGTTCACAGATTATTTATCTGACAGATTTCAGTGTGTCAAGTTGGAGGGCCTTCTCTCCAGACCTTTGGCTGTCTCTATGGGGGGGCCTCAGGGTTCAATTCTCGGTTCGACTCTATTTTCTGTATACATCAATGATGTTGCTCTTGTTGCAGGTGACTCTATTGATTCACCTGTATGCAGGCGACACCATTCTTTATACATCTGGCCCGACCTTGGACACTGTGTTAAAAAACCTTCAGGAAAGCGATAATAACATACAGCACTCCTTCTGTTGCCTCCAATTACTTCGAAATTTCAGTAAAACTAAATGTATGCTTTTCAACCGATCACACACTGAACCTAGCTGCTCACCAAACATCACCACACTTGACGGGTCTGTGCTGGAATATGTAGACTACTACAAATACCTAGAGGTCTGGTTAGACTTTTCACTCTCCTTCCAAGCCCACATCAACCAGCTCCAATCCAAAATTAAGTCCAGGATTAGCTTTCTATTCCGTAATAAAGCCTCCACCTTTCCAGCCAAACCTGCCCTCGTGAAAATGACTATCCTCCCAATACTAGACTTTGGTGATGTAATTTACAGATCCACATCAAACTCTCTCCTTGAAAATTAGATGTTGTGTACCACAGCGCCATCCGTTTCGTCACCAATTCTCCATACAACACTGACCACTGCAACCTAATCGGATGGCCTTCACTACACACCTGGTGTCAAACACACTGGTATCATCTCATCTACAAATGTCTACTAGGCAAAACCCCACCTTAGCTAAGATAATTAATCTCCAGAACCACACCCTCTCTCAATCTGCGTTCAAGCAGGTTTATTACTCTGATTGCCACTAAAGCCCGCACCTCATTCGGCCGCCGCTCCTTCCTTTTCTCTGCTGCTAATAATTGGAACACACTACAAAAATCCCTGAAGCTTGGTTCCATTTTCCCGTTAACCACCTTCAACCACCTGGTTTGTGACTCCATGTTCTACATTACAAATGTGGATGCAAAATGGCCTGGTGGCCATGCAAAATCTGTGCATGACTCAAGAATTCTCTGAGTCACCTTCATGCACATTATTTAAATGTGGTAAACGAAAAACATAAATATCAAGCTGACTGTATTACATACATTTATTCTGAGCCTAACAAAAGTGAACTTTTCTATTATACAGGTGATTAGGACGGGATCCGGCTAAGTGACAAGGCCTATGCCTTCAGGCAGAATTTCATGACACCATTCCCTGACCCAAATCCCGGACCAGAAACCCATTACAACGCAGCCCTGTGGTGGAGGTGCAGCCTGATGATGACCTGCAGCCAGTGCACTTGGACCAACCAAGTGGTAGAGCTGCACGGGACACAATTGTGGAACACCATTTGAAAAACAAACAAAAAAACTTTAAATTAATAATAAAGGACAAGACATTATGCTTAGCTCCTTGAGTTTTATTTCAATTATTATTTTTAAAGAAAAGCCAGTGATAGTCATCTTTTGCCTGCAATAAGAGATATTGTTATGCAAGGTCAGCAATAGTACTCTGTGGTGGCTCTGACATTTATTAATAATGAAATGGAATTATGAAATTATTAAAATACAAGAACACAGTAATAAGTGATAAAAACATAACATGGTGACCACTTACGCATTTAATTTGTCTGCTACTTTTTGCCAGCCCTCTCTCCTGGCTTTTGCAGACTTTGAGGTGTTCCCTTGCGTTTTAATCAAACTTTCAAATTCCTCGTAACCGTCCAGCAATTACTTTTGCTTTGCTGCTGAGAAAAACTGGGCATGCTCTTTTGCCTTGATGAGCAGCCAATAGCAGTGTTGCTGATCAATGTTTCTACTGTCGGTACATCTCCCCTTTTTTAACCAACGCAAGTACACTAAATCATCTCAGATGACTCAATCCAGCGATACTAATCAGCCAGATCATGATTAGCCCAAAGATGTATCTTGGATAGGTTATTTGATCTCGAATGTATTAGCTAAACGACGTACGAAGAACGGACCCCTGGTCATTATGCCACCCACCATAGTGTTATTTATGCACAGCCACTTTGTACCTCGACAAACGTACTCCTCTACCTCAGCCCCTATTCATTGCTTTTTTCTAGCACCACCCTACTGTATTTACCAAACATCTACCTCCATATACTGACATCTGTTGCACTACTTGTACAAACGCTGAATTGTCTGATCTGAAGACCTGCAAACTATATAACTAATTTTTTACTGTTATAACTATTTTTATTGTGCACTTCTTGTCTTGTAATTACATGTGTAACTTCATGTTCTCTGTCCCTCTACAATTTTATATTGGCTAGGTCACCGTCTCAAATGAGAAACTGTTCTCAACGTGCCCATCTGGATAAATAAAGGTTAAATAAAATTAAAATAAATAAATAGAAAGGAGCAATAATGAGTAAGCTGTGTTTGTTGTAATTAGGATTATGTGTATTAATTATGTCATACTAATGTTTTTGTATTTTGTTTATTTTTGTTTGTTTATAACAGATTGATGTAAGACAATAATTATTGTATAATTTACTAAAAATATTATAAGCAAGAGCTTCAGCCTACACCTGTTTGAGACCGCTGATATGATTTGTAAATACGCTGTTGTTGGTCAGCGAGTCTGTATGTCTGTCTGCAAGTCCGTATGTCTGCAAGTCTGTATGTCTGTCTGAAATAAACTGAACTAAACCTAATCATTTTCCAGAATGACAATAGAATACGTTGTTTTATATAGCACACCTGACCTGACTGATGTTTAAGTCGGTCACCACGCCCTTCAACAGCATGACACGTAGCAGCTTGTCTTTTAGGGACGCAGGTAACGACAAGAAGTCATTGTTGTAACTGTCCGCATACACTGCGACACATGCGGCGCTTCTGCAAGAAGGGAAATTAG
Organism: Umbra pygmaea; assembly: GCA_016801145.1. NCBI lineage: Eukaryota > Metazoa > Chordata > Actinopteri > Esociformes > Umbridae > Umbra > Umbra pygmaea. Next base: position 6,442 of record JACXGM010032686.1, on the reverse strand, counting down.
CATGATAACACATTTATATACTGTCTGTAGATAGCCAGCTAGCTAGCTAAGCTGACGTTTAGTTGATCCCTAACTTAGCATAAGTTAGGGAGTGTCAATTTGTAACAAATCACATTTTACAGACAAACCAATAAACATAGCTATGTCTTGCCAAAGCTAACCAGTATCCACTTACAAATTTAAAAGCGAATCCACTTCCATAACAAGGCCACTTTGGGGAGAATGGAAACAAAAACAACTGTCACGTTCCCCACTGCCGTTCATCAGTGACACTTCAGATGATGAGGTAATATGCTCGGTACAAAGAGAAAACCTTCAAAATAAAAGCCCGAAGGTCAATGAATATATCAAAGTGTACCATAACACTTTAATTAGGTTAGTGAACTCAAAATACATGCCAGTTTCATGATGTTTTAAGCATGTAGAAAGATTGAGTTGTGGGAAAATAAAAATATAGGAAAAAAGGTTTTAAAAACAATGTCTATAATTTACATACCATGCTTATGCAGATTCCCCGCAAACACAGAACGTTCCCCTAACGTTCCCTTATGGTTCCCATTTAGTTATTTTTTGGGAACAAAACAAGAATGTTCTTGGAACGTTCCCTGTAGGTTATTTTTAGGTTTAATTTTATAACCTAAGGAGAACGCTCTATGAATGTTCCCTGTAGGTTATATTGTTCGAGTAGGTTCGCAGAACGTTCCCCTAACATTAAGGGAACGTTCTATTTACGTTAAAAAAACCTTCCTGGGGAACGTTAAGGGAACGTTCTGGGAACCAAAAACTAACGTTCCCAGAACGTTCCCAGGACATAAAATTGTTAGCTGGGTTGCTCTATAACAGCAAAACTATAGCTCGTGCTTGGGTTGCTTGGCTATACTGCATGAAATGCCCGTGGATTTGACACTATATTTGGATGAACATTTATCCATAGCACATGATTCTGTGCAAGCGATAGTTTAGTTTTTATAGAGCAGAGGCTGCATATGCAATTATGGCCTAGAGTGAGTTGAATGGGAGAGTGACGTGGGTCCATGTTATTGTGTGGCTTGGCTATACTTAATGAAGTACACTTAATAAAGTACCCGGGGATATTAGGCTATATTTGGATAAAATACATCCCAATTAATATTTATCCATAGAGCATGATTCGGCACAGGTGATAGTTTAGTTTTTATGGAGACAGTGGGATCTTTGGCTGGCATCTGGCAGCTTCGTCAGGTACGGCAGCTCTCTACAGGTGCGACAGCTCTCATGTCAGGTACGGCAGCTTCTTCATCAGGTCCGGCAGCTCTCACGTCAGGTAGCTATGGCAGCTTCTTCGTCTTCGTCAGGCTGCTCGCTAATCAGTTACGGCAGCTTTTTCATAAGGCTGCTCGCTCATCAGGTATGGCAGCTCAGTCAGCCCGTCCATCAGATAGGTCAGGTAGCACAGAAGCTTTGACAGGTAGTATGCCATGTTTGACAGATGATGTGGCTTAGTGCAGCTGCTCTGATGGCATGAAATGGCCAATGGGAGGTCTAGCATGTATTATCTTTACCTGCCATGACTCATCAGGTTCACATTGGTATATATGTAATGTACATTAAAATGAAATGTATTAAACTTGTACTTTCTCTTCATGCTATCTCCTTCCATGTGGAGGTAAGGAGTGTCTTGTCGAGATTGAAATAATTTCACTTATCTAAGCACAGATGAAAATATAAAATGGCCATGTCTTTTTAAATTAATATTTTAATATATAAAGTTCTTCCCAAACAAAATTGTAATTGATAGTATAGCTTCATTGCATATCCAATGCTGGGCTACAAAATATGCATAGTACAACAACACTGTAAATCCTGAAAGTTAGTTCAACTCAAACCATTTGAGGAAACCGATTGCCTTAAGTCATTTAAGTTTATTAACTCAAACAATTTAAGCATAAAATAATTATTTGATTTGTTTCCAAGTACTTGGACACAAATGAAATATTCTTGTATGCTTAAACTATAATGCCATGACAAACTGCTGCAGAAGAATCAAGCCAGACCAACAAACTTTCTTCTGTCTTGCTATTTCTCCTGTTTTTGAAAAACATATATTTTATCTTGTTCATATTTATGAGAACTTTAATCGGCAGTTAATTCACTGTGGATCCTGTTTATTTATAGTTTTTATTATTATTTATTTAACCAGGGAAAACCACATTGAGACCAGGGTCTCATTTACAAGTGTGCCCTGGGAACACAACCCTTAAAAATGGCACAAATACAAATATATAGCATGTTGAAACTCAGTACACTGTATTGTCACACAGTTATACTGCTTAGAATAACCCAAAACAGGTAATAGTGTGGGAGGTATGATATGGCATTCTCTCTTTCCAACACATTCTCTGTGTAAGATATTACACTGTGTGTGAGGGATTCATAAATTCATACATTGTTTTGGGCTATGTCTATGTTGGTATTGAATATTAATTATTTCAATGTAGACATTTAACTACTACGGTAGAGAAGAAACACTGTAAATGCTTTCTCTCTTTTTTTTTTACATTACATTTGTTTGTACTGCAAAGATCTCAGGACTGTTGTGTGTGGATTCTTTAGATATTAAAAAGTGTTCAAGAATATGGTAACCACAGGAACATGATGTTGCTAGTACTGGGTCGGACCCCCGTTTTGCTTTCAGACCTGCCTTGATTCTTTGTGGCATAGATTCAACAAGGTGCTGGAAAGATTCCTCAGAGATTTTGGTCCATATTGCATCACACAGTTTCTGCAGATTTGTCGGCTGCACATCCATGGTGTGAATCTCCCATTCCACTATACATCCTAAAGGTGCTCAATTGGATTGAGATCTTTTGACTGTTGCGGCAATTTGAGTACATTGAACTCATTGTCATGTTTAAGAAACCAGTTTGAGATGATGTGAGGTTTGTGACATGGCGCGTTATGCTGATGGAAGTAGCAATTAGAAGATGGGTACATTGTGGTCATAACGGTATGGACATGGTCAGTAACAATACTCAGGTATGCTTTGGCATTCAAACAATGCTCAATTGGTACTAAAAGGCCCAAAGTATACCAAGAAAATATGTCCCACACCATTACACCACCACCAGCAGCCTGAGCCATTGATACAAGGCAGCATGGATGTATGCACTCATGTTGCCAATTCTGACCCTGCCATCTAAATGTCGCAGTACAAATCGAGACTCATCAGATCAGGCAACGGTTTTCCAAACGTATATTGTAATGGGCCTGCACAAATTGTAGCCTCAGTGTCCACAGTCGGTGTGGTCTTCTGCGGCCCATGTGCTTCAAGGTTCGACGTGTTGTGCATTCAGAGATGACCTTTTGCATACCATGGTTGCAGGGCTGCCGACAGGAATCTTTGGGCCCGGGACGAACTCCACATTTAGGGCCCCCCGCTAAAAAAAGATTTATGTGCAAAAACAAAATTTTGGGCCCCCCTCAGGACTGGGCCCGGGACAACATACCCGGTTGTCCCGCCCCGTAAGCTGCCCTGCATGGTTGTAACAAGTGGTTATTAGAGTTACTGTTTCCTTTCTATTATCGCGAACCAGTCTGGCCATTCTCCTCTGACATCAACTAGGCATTTTCACCCAGAGAACTGCCACCCCCTGGATATTTTCTATTTTTCAGACCATTCTCTGTAAACCCTAGAGATGGTTGTGTGGGGAAATCCCAGTAGATCAGCACTTTCTCAAATACTCAAACCAGCCCATCTGGCAGCAACCTATTTGGCACGTTCCAAGTCTCTTAAATCACATTTCTTCCCTATTCTGATGCTTGCTTTGAATTTTGGTAGAGCGTTTTGACCATGTCTACATGCTTAAATGCATTGACTTGCTGCCACATGATTAGCTGATTAGATATTTTTGTAACTAGCAGTGAACAGGTGTACCTAATTAAGGTGGCCGGTGAGTCTATATTTATGTAATCACCTATAATTACCAAATTACAATAATGTAAACAATGTTATTGAAAAAGTTGTGCTTACAACAGTTGACATTTCATTATTATTATTATTATTTATAAATTGTATGTGGTGATTTTTCTCCAAATTGGTTTTGCCCAATTTCCCACTAACCCTGCCTTGTCTGCAGCTCCACTACTTATCAGTCAGATGTGGGATGTTGAAGGGCACTCACATGTTCATCCAACCACATGTCGCTGAGCAGGCCGATTCTTCACTCTGTTCATCCAACACGGAAGCCTTGTGTGGGATGATTACACTCACCAACCCTACTTGTGCGATTGAATTTACAGGCACCCAATCTGCACAAGAGGAGTTAGTGGAGAGCAATGTGACAAGGTGGATAATCTGATTTATCTAACCCAAATCCCAAGCAGTGATAGGCTAATTTGCAGAGGTGGAAAGAGTACAACATTTTCTACTTAAGTAAAAGTACTGTTACTTTGTTGAACTTTTACTTAAGTACAAGTAAATTTACTTGTATAAAAATCTACTCAAGTAAAAGTAAAAAGTAGCTCATTTAAACTAACACTGAGTAAAAGTTACTTAGTTACTTTTTTAACCCCCAAACATAACATTTATATTGATTTAATAGCTTATTTAGATTTGATAAGGGAACAAAGCCATATAATGCTTTTGATTTTAGTTTGTTTGACAGATACTTTGCCAAAGCAATGGCGCAAAACATAAACTATTATTAGACTATGACATTGTCTTGTTTTGTAAATGCATTTTTGATGAATGAGAGCGGTCAGTGCTAATCTCCTGTGACCACTTCATTAAAAAAGTCAACTTGTGTTTTGCCAGTGAAATGCTTTTAATGTGAAGCTGAGGCAGCAGGAAATGTTCAGTTTGCATTAGCAGTAACGTAATACAGCATTTTTTTCACAGCTTACACTGCATTAATGGAAATGATTGAAAATGTAACAAAGTTCAATACTTTAAACAAAACATACTTAAGTAAATGTAAAATTACTGATTTTAAAAACTACTTCAAAAGTACAAGTAGAGAAATAAACAACTCAATTACAGTAATGTGTAATTAGTTACTTTCCACCTCTGCCAATTTGCACTGCTCATGCTGGAGGTTCCGGTGAAAGACAGAGAACCCATAGTCAGGCTTGAACCACTGACTATCATGACATAGCTTTCTGCAAGGCAGTGACTTAAGACTGCTATGCCACGTGGACCCTATATTTCATTATTTTGTTTGTAATTACTTTCATACTTTGAAACGTAGGTATTTTATTAAATTCAAAATTAGGTCGACATTCTAGCTATGATAAACTTTAATACATTATTCAATGTAAATGATACAGAAAAGTCGGGTTTAGCAATAGAACATGTAATTAGTTTGCTATAGGCTGTTTACATTGAAATAACTGACTTGGGAGTTACTTCCTTCTAATGTGATTGTGTTACCCTGCGTTCACACCTGTTTTTGGGGAAAGTGAAATTGTACGCCTCGCATCGCTCTCCAGCCTAGAACTCGTTGCTGTATGGGCATTTCGTGGGAAATGTCAATCACTTGAGTATTGGTCTTCCATATAATTGACTTAAATAAAAACACATTTTCATTTGTTTATTTTTGTATGTGTTTCTCATTTCTTAAGAAGCTAAATGGCTATTAATTATGTTCGACATAGTTTAGCTGGTACACATGGCGTGATGTGTCCTGATTGGTTGACGTTTTGTCGCTTCAGCCAAAAAGTTCAACTATTTTCAACTTTTTCCACGCCCTCTCGTCGCCTCCTTTGCTTCCCACACGTGCACTGCTCTTGCTCACTGCTTGGCGCCTCCCAATTCGTGTTGTACTATAGAGAATACATTGAGACTTGTCGTCCTGACGCCCACTAAAAATGGCAGGTGTGAATGCAAGGTTAGTGTAACAGAATATGGAGTTGAACATTACCGGTTTCAGACAGTGACAGAGAGTATTTTCCTTTAAACTGTAAACTAATTCAGAAAAAATTATTTAAGGTAGCTCCTATATTAAAGCTTATATTATCAATACCCTTTCAGTTAGTTGAGACAGACTAGACAGGCCTTACAGCCACATGTCAGACATTTACATTGGCCTTTTTTATATCTTTCCATCCTCCTGCCTTCCCTGTGTTTTTGTCTGTTTGTCAGTCAGTTATAGTCTGTTAGGCAGTCAGTTATAATCTGTTATACATTATACAGTCAGTTATAGAGTCATATATACAGTCATTTATACAGTCAGATAAGCAGTCAGTCATACATTCAGTTATAGCCTGTTACTGAGAGGGCTGCATCCACTATCTAAGTGGGTCAGTGGGTTTGTTTAATCTCAAACCCACCCTTTACTTTCCTCCAGGCATCATTTTTATAGCACTTACTATATTGGCTCAATATAAAGTAATATGAGTGACTTACCAGCAAAAATAAAAAAATGATTAATCATTTGTTGGGCTTGGTCCCTATAAAGGTCCTTCT